>JAVJIF010019114.1:0-66013 GCA_038442645.1 Agave tequilana | reverse complement strand
GGGGTTAGGGTTATATATAGAGTTGGGTAAAATAGCAGGTTACCCGACTCCCGTCGAGCGGTGGAAACCGAGAGCAATGTCGTTTTCAGTTGGTCGACCGCTCGGTTGACCGGCTACGGGCAGAATTTTTTTTTTTGGTTCCAGCTCGGTCGACCGGCCTATGACAGGCCAACTCGGTCGACCGCGCAGTCGACCGGAACTGCTGAAATCAATTCAAAAAACTGTTTTAAATTTTGTTTTAAATTTAGTTTTCTTTTAAAAAGATATATAATTTTCTTATATAAACATAAAATGTCGAAATCTTTATTGGCATGACAAACTCAAAACAATTTTGAATAAATTTTATTGTTATTAACAAAATATATCCTTTTAATAGTTAAGCTATAAATATGAGATGTTAAAGCTGAATGCCCCTTTAAGAGTTCTGAACTTCTCCTCGACATTCTTCTAGATAAGAGTTGAGGTGCGCAATTGCCATCTCTACTTATTTGTTTAATTGGTTAAATAAATTTTGAATTTTGACAATACTCTTATAAATATTTATTTTAAAAAAATTGATATATGGACAAACAAAACATGGCAAGTGATAGAAATCAAAAAATTGAATACACAATCAATCCAATCATAGTTAAGATACAAAAATATGGATATGCAAGTTTACACATGTAAGGCATATTATCACAAAAATGCAACTAGCAAATCCTATACATATAAAAAAATTTTAGGTGGAGAAATTATCAAACTATGGGCAATCTCCAAAATAGGTGCCTCTTTGATAGCGATGCAAGTGACGATGTATTCGTTAAGCATTGATGCATCCACCACCAGAGCACCATCTCTCCCTAAGTCTTGGAGGAGGACGACACACCTGTATCAATTAAATTCGGCGTGTATTTTAGTACCCAAATCTTTTTAAGTCCTATGAGGTTAGTGTTTTCTCAATCCCAAACATTCTTATTAGACATGTTTAATTTAGCATAACAAAATTTTGCTAAATGGCCTTTGTGGCTACAATGTGCACATGTATAAATTTTTTCATACATAAATGCATGCTTGTGTGAGTGTGCATGCTTTTGTGTGTTTGATGCATGAGGAGTGTATTTCCTTTGGGTTTTTCCCTTAGGAAATATAGATGCAAACTTGGTCATATCAAATGCACACTTTTTTAAGGTAGAATCTAAAATTTAATGCGTTTTTATATTTCTAAAAATTTATTTTTATTACAGGTAGTGATTGGGCTTTTACCCTTACAAGTAGTTTTATATTTTTCAAAATCCTTTTTCATTTTCTCAAAAGAAATTGACAATTCATTTTCTCATTTAAAACAAGTTCAAATTTATTCTTTAAACAATCATTTTTCTTTTCTAATTTTTTATTTTGAGCTAAAGAAATTTCATATCTACTTTGTAATTCTTCAAAAACTTGTGCTAATTCATCCATGGTTAAATCTTCATCTTCTAAAGAGTTTTCTAGATTGACCTTAGAAGCTTCACCATCACGTGCTATGAAGTACATGTGTGCAGTATCGATCTCCTCTTTGGATTCGGTCTCGGAGTCGTCCCACGTGGCCATCATTGCCTTCTTCTTCTTTTGCACATTCTTGGAGGTAGTATCTTGTAGAGAGGGGCAATCCACAATTAGAAGTCCCGTTTTCTTACAATGAAAACATGGACCCGGTTTCTCCCTTTTCTTTTCAAATCTTCCTTGTGGTCTTCCTCTTCGGAAGTTGCTTTGTCTACCTTTCTTGTAAAATATTTTGCCAACTTTTCTTATGAGCATGACAAAGTCTTCATCGTAGTCTTCTGATGAATCCTCTTCATCATAGGAGGATGGAGCCGCCTTAAAAGCTAGAGCTTTCTTCTTTGGTGCCTCCCTTTCTTCTCTTACCTTCATCTCCATCTCATGGGTTTTGAGATTTCCGATGAAGCCGGAGAAGTCCATCTCCTCTCTATCGTTGAGCTCCTTGAGGGTGATTGCCTTGACTTCCCAAGACTTAGGAAGAGCTCTAATGACCTTCCAAATCTTTTGGTCAATGTCGATATTGTCACCTAAAGAAATAAAGCATTAGTAATCTTGGTGAAACTAGTGAGCATTTCATCTATACCTTCATTATCAAGCATATAAAAATTCTCATATTAAGAACAGAGCAAGTCAATTTTAGATCTCTTGACTTGCGACGTCCCTTGATGAGCAATGATAAGAACATTCCAAACTTCAAAAGCAGATTT
The DNA here is from genome assembly GCA_038442645.1 of Agave tequilana. Classification (NCBI taxonomy): domain Eukaryota; kingdom Viridiplantae; phylum Streptophyta; class Magnoliopsida; order Asparagales; family Asparagaceae; genus Agave; species Agave tequilana. The sequence goes on along the minus strand of JAVJIF010019114.1, from coordinate 63,785 downwards.
ACAATTAATGATGCGGAAAAGATCATCTTCATTTAAAGCTTGAGTGAGTGCATATTGGGCTTTAGCATTGGCCTCATAGTCCTTAGCAGTTGCTTCGGACCATGTATTCTCATCACTGTGAGGTTCAATGAATTCTTTGGTAATAGATTTAGCAACTCTAATTCCTAGAGACTTTAGGAATAGGTTCATTTTGACCTTCCAAATAGGGAAGTTCAACCCATTAAATTTGGGTGGGGACTTGATGCCAGAAAAGTCAGCTGATGCCATGAATACAAGTATAGTGCACAACAAATAATAAATGCAACAAAAAGATATAGCAAAACAATGAGGATCTCTTTAAGGTGGTTAATCAAATGCTTGGGTTAGGCTCTGATACCAATTGAAATCACCTAGAGGGGGTAATAGGTGATGGCTATGCTTAGTGACAAATAATGCGGATTAAAAACTAATTAAAAATAAACAATAATAATATTAAAACTTGCAAGAGAGTAAACAAATAATAGTGCAAGTAAAAGAGAGAGTAGAGTTTAGAGAGATGTGGACAATCGCAAACATGAGAATATATTTCGAGATTCGAGGCACTGCTCTACGTCCCCGCCTTCAACAAGATGAAGGATTTTCACTATGCTTGATCCCACCGGATCGTCAATACAAGTTCTTACTAGAACTCTTGGACGCACTTGTTCTCTCTCACGGAGCCGCAACACTAACTTAGAGCTCACTAGCTCGCTTGAGGCCGCAACCTCTACAACTTCTCAATTTGAGGAAATGGTGATCAACACTTGACCACAAACTAAGCTCACATGCACAATCCTACAATCAAGATGAGGAGATGAAACTTTAAAGATTGTGTAGTGCAAAAATCAAGTAGAGAAGTGGAGGGGAAAGGTTCAAGCTAAAACACCAAGGATTGAAAATATATGGCTCAAGGGAAAATCTTTTGCTAAAAGGCTGAACTTTGAAAAACTTTGATTTTAAACTTGTATAATCTTGTATATAAAGTTGTATAACACTCCCACTATTTATAGGGAATGAAAACAGGGTTAGAAAAGCTAATAGATCCGTTGGGAGAAGTCCTAACAAAAAACAAAACATAATATAGCCGTTGGCAGGCAGTACAACAGACTTTTCTACTGCCGGTCGACCGGGCCGGTTGATGCCATCGGTCAGATTTCTGACCATTGGGAAAGCAGTCGACCGGACGGTCGACCGAAGTTCCCAAACAGAGAGTTGTAAACTCTCTGTCGGTCGACCGTGTCAGTCGATCAGAACAAACAAAGAGCTCTGCTCTTTCTGCCGGCGACCGGCTGGTCGACCGATGTGAACACATGCACATTGGTGCATGTCGGTCGACCACGCGGTCGACCGGCAGAGCAATTCTGCTCTGCCAGCGGTCGACCGTGCGGTCGACCGGACAAAAGCCAAAAACACATGATGAATCTTTTTGAAGTCAGAATTTTTCTGATAAATTTTCTTTAGATGGGCAGATACAAATAAAGTTTTAGGGCTTGGAATGACTAGAGTGTGATCATAGATCAACACTATAAAAATCGTTTTTCCAAAACGTGTTTTTCCAAAAACTGATTTTTTTGAAACTTCATTTTTTGAAACTCAGTAAGAAATTTTGTAATAAAATTTTGCTTGAAGACATGAAGGAATATCAAATGTGTGTGTGTGTGACAATCCAAGGTTATCAACCTCTATCATCTCGGTTTTGACAAATAGACTATAAATCCTAACTAAAATGAAAAATGCAAAGATATAAATCTTGTATTATAGTCTTCCCAATTTTGCTTGATCCTTGAGCTCTTCTAGTGTGGTAGGCTCTGGTATCTAAATCTTCGCGGCTTCCAAATGTGTGAGTCTTGTGTTGGAGCCGTCAGTCAACTTATGTTTTTACCTGAAATTCATTTAAGCAATCTTGTAATATCTAACTACATATGTTTTGTTATCATCAAAACTTGGGGATAATGGTCTTTGGCCAACAGACGTAATATGTTTTCAAGAAATAAAACTATCAGATATATCTTCAGCTGTCTTGAGATCACTTGTAATCAGTCAGATACATCATTGGCTTTTGTTGTAGCTAAAGAATCAATAGGAGGTTTGTTAATTGGTCACAAAAATGGACATGGAAGTCGGAGATCAAGAGGTATCAGTCTTTGTGTGTAGTGTTTAAACATAATGCAAATTCTTCTATATGGGCTATTTCAAATTTTTATGGACCTCATTCAGCCAGAGAGAGACAAAGCTGGCAAGAACTGAGAGATTTTAGAAATTCCTTTCAAGGAATATGGTATGTTGCTAGAGATTTTAACCTTACTAGATTTCAGCTAGAAAGAAAATCTTTGAGATCTCAGGATAAAGATTTTGAAGAATCTAGAGATATAGTAAGAGAGTTTGAATGGGTTGATTTTCCTTTGTGTGGTGGACAATACATTGGACCAACAAGATAAACATTCCTTCTTTTGCTAAGCTTGATAGATGTTTTTTAGTTCAGAGTGGGGTGATAAATTCTTCATATAATTCAGAAAACGTTAGCTAGTCAACTGTCACAGTCTAATTATCTTATATACTGGTGAGATTAGCAGTTACAAAAAGATTTTTGAGTTTGAAAAAATATGGCTTACTGAGTCTACTCTTAAAACCTTTTATTCAGTCAACACAGTCTTCAAGTCAAGCTTATGGTTTTATATTCTATAATCACTAGAAAGATATATAAATTGAGGAAGCTAAGAAGATGATTAAGGGTTGCGCCAAAGAATAGTTTTACGTATAAATGAGACTAAAAGTAAACTACTTGAGGAACTATTGTTATTTGAGGTTAAGAAAGAAAATGATGTGTTGATTAGTGATGAGAAATGCCAAAGATAGTCAGCAGTGGTCAACTTAGACATGATTTTAAAGAAGAAAAATCACAAGGAGGTAGAGATTTAGGGTGACCCGATTGAAGGAAGAAGACTTAACTATGCATATTTCATAAAATTACAAATGAAAGGAAAAGAAAGAATACTTTACATCAATACTATCAGATATCAGATTACAAGAGCAGCAAAGTGAGATAGAGTTCGCCTTTTTTAACTTTTATAAGTCAATTTTTGGTCAGAAAACCGCACACATAATACAATTACATTGGCAAGCTTTATATCCTAGTGAGAAGGGATAAATACAAAGTTTTATATATAAATGCAAGTATTATATATATATGTGTGTGTGTGGTGTGTGTGTGTGTGTGTGTGTGTGTCTATATATATATATATATATATATATATATATATATATATATATATATATATATATATATATATATATTGTGTGTGTGTGTGTGTGTGTGTGTGTGTGTGTGTGTATATATATATAGAGAGAGAGAGAGAGAAATGTATATCAGCCTGCGGGCTGAGAGTACTCTCTCAGCCTGCGGTGACGTGCCTCACTTTGTCACTTCACTGACTTGCGGCACGCTTTTATGAAGAAGTTAAATACCAAATACCCCTTATGAAAAGCAACTCTTTCGGTAACCTTCCTTATTGTTTATTATTATTTTTCCCCCTTTTTTTGCCACTCTTTATAGGTTTTAGGTTATTCTATATGAATTACTTTTTCCCCTATTTCCTTACCTCTTTTTGAAAGATCTAGTTTCTCCTTTTCAGCCTGCGATAAACTTTTTTCTGAAAATATAAAATCTTTTCAGATCAATTTTTTCTCCAAAATATTTAATGTCGACGTCTGAGCAGTCTACTGGCGATCTAAATATGGAAGATATTGCATCTGGTTCTAGTTTCTCTCAGAATATTGAAAATCTTGAAGGGTTGACATCTTTGCATGCCGATCAATAGGTTTTAATTGTTTCATTTTTTTAAAAACAATTTCTTAAATATTGAATTTTTTCTCTTTAAGTCTATGAGGTACTGCGACCTATAACAAATGATTAAAGTTTCAGAAATGCGACCGTTTTAATATTCGGTCGCAATCTTATTTGAAAATAATCTCCGGTTGTGAAATCTTTTTTTTTTGGGTATGCGTCTTAGGTCGCAGTCTTTTGTAAGGAGTAATATAGCTTTCTTCACATACGGGTAACTGCGACTTAAGTCGCAGTCTTTGGTAAGGAGTAATATAGATTTCTTCACATACGGATAACTGCGACTTAAGTCGCAGTCTTTAGTAAGGAGTAGTATAGATTTCTTCACATACGGATAACTGCGACTTAGGTCGCAATCTTCATTAAAGGAGTATTATAGATTTCATGTCGTATGTGAAATCTTAATTTTATTTACTGCGACTTAGGTCGCAGTATTTAGTAAGAAGTAATATAGATTTCTTCTCATACGGATAACTGCGACCAAGGTCGCAGTATTTGATAAGAAGTAATATAGTTTTCATCTCTTATGCGACCTTGGTCGCATTTATATAAATTATATTTTATAATACAGTGATATCTAAAAATATTTATATTCATTTAATTCGTGTAATTGTTTGTTGTAGGATATGAATGCACATGGAGAAACATCTGGAAGCTCAGATAAGTTTATAGGGAAACAGTTCCTGTCGGACATGGAAGCATACAATTTCTACAATTGTTTTGCAAGGAATAGAGGTTTTAGCGTGAGAAGAAAGGTACAGATAAGTCACGGAAGCCTCCTTATGAGATTATTTGCAGAAAATTTTGCTGCAACAAGGAAGGTCTGAAGAAGTTGTGTGACAAAAGATAAGAGGGGCTTACAGTGCATCGTCGAGTTAACACTAGAGTAGCTTGTCCTGCTGAGATGCATATCGTCTTCGTTTTTTTGGACAAAAGACATTGGGTTATCACAAAATTTGTTGATACTCATTCACATGAATTGTCAAGCCCGGATAAGGTACATCACCATTACTCTCACCAGAATCATCGTTCAAAAATTAACAGAAGCATTATGAGCAATCTGGTTGATGTTGGAATGTGGCCTTCAAATATTTCCCGCGTTGTTAATGCAATGAGCCAGGGAGAAGGCTGTGAAGAAGTGAGCCCTCAACAAGTTATTGATTTCACTCGTCAACGTAGAAATAACTGCGATCATGAGTTTATTGCTATTATCAAATATTTTCAAGAGAAAGCCGAGACCGATCCAGAATTCTTCTTTTCAAGTGAAGTCGATAACGCGGGCACACTTAGAAGCATTTTTGGGCTGACGGAAGAGCTATTTCCTCGTATCTGAGGTTCTGTGATGTGATCGTTTTTGACACAACATACAGGACTAATCACTTGAGCTTGCCATTTGCTCCATTCACTGGAGTAAATCATCACCGGCAGTCAATTTTGTTCGGCTGTGCATTACTTGCTGATGAGCAGAGGGATACTTTTGTTTGGTTATTCCAAAAATGGCTCAAGTGCATGAATGGAGTTGAACCAAAGCTGATTATTACTGATCAGGATGCGTAGATTGGTGACGCCATCAAGATTGTTTTTCTAACTTCTCGGCACCGTTACTGTTTCTGGCATGTGCGGAAACATATTGCCGAGCAACAAATCCCAATGGCAAACAAGTATGGAGAAGACATGGTCTCCGATTTCCATGTTTGGTACACCTCCCGTGATATAAGCACTTGTGAGGAACGATGGCGTCTGATGAATGAAAAATATCAGTTAGAAGAAGATGACAGTTGGTTGATGAAGATGTACAGGCTGCGTGGACATTGGGTTAATGCATATCTCAAGGATATTTTCTGTGCTGGAATGACAACCAGTCAGAGGTCCGAGAGTATTAATTCCTTTTTTGATGGTTTTGTTAACTCAAACACGAAACTAGTGGAATTTGTTCACCAATATGATAAAGCTGTTGCTTCCCGTCGTACATCTGAATCTCTTCAAGATTTTGGGGTTTGAATTCTGTGCCCAATTGTACATCCAACCCATATGAGATTCAGGTTTCGAAGTTGTATACACCGAAGATTTTTCAGTTGTTCCAGAAGGAATGGGAAGTTGTAATGACACTATTTTCAGAAGAGGTGGAACATGACAAACCTGGATCAATATATTTGGTTGGTAATTTTTCAGAATCAAAAGACAACTGGGAAAAGGTCAGTTATGATAAGCGCGAGGAACTTCATGTTTCTTGTAGTTGCTCGTTATTTGAAACAGAGGGTATCCTATGTAGACATATTCTGTGTATTTTGTGGCGCAATCACGTTACACATATACCGGAATCATATATACTTCAGAGATGGAGGTTGGATGCTCGTTACAAAAATGTTGCAATTGAAAATGGCATGAATCCTTTTCCCAGTCAGGGCACTCCACGGACGGCTAGATTGTGGACAATTCGTTCAAAATTTAATTCAATTCTTGAGATGGTCGCTGATTCTGATATCCATCTTTCAAAGTTGGAGGCAGTTTTGGAAAGTTTTGCCCAAGATACCACTAGAGAATACAGAGCCATGTTAGAAAATGATCATTCATCACAGCCTAAAACTGCGGTTGGTTCCAGTGGATCCGTTGTCGTATTGCGAGATGGTGAAGAATTGAATATACGTGATTCAATTGGTCCTGTACCAACCAAGGGGAGCCTAGAGCTGCATCCAGGCTTAAGTCTGGTTTTGAAGATTCTCTATATCAGAAGGAAGTTAAGCATCGAAGATGTGGTAACTGCCAAGAGCTGGGCCATTACAGGACTGGTTGTCCGTTACTGGTATTACATTAAACCTGTTAATCATTTTTTTTATACCGATTAATCTTTAAAATTCTTACTATTTGTTTTTTTATTGGCAGAAGAAGTAGTTTGGGTTGCCTCCATCTCTAAAGAACAAAGACTTCAATTTTTTATGAAGTGCGACCATGGTCGCACAGTGTATAGAGATTAAGTCGCAGTCCGCCACTGGCGTGTCATTATAATCAGATTTATTATCATTCTTTGATTTCTACTGTATTATTTTTTGTATGTAGTTGTACTTTAAAGTTTTACTGCTACAAAATTCTACTCTATAGTTTAATTTTTTTGTATATAATGTAGTCAGAGTCTTTGGTCGCAGCGTACATTTAAACTGCGACGTTAGTCAGAGACTTTGGTCGCAGTGTACATGGTTAATTGCGACCAAGGTCGCAGTGTTGTTATTGATAAAGATGGCCATCAATTGCAATCTAGGGTCGGATTACATGGACTGCGACTAAGGTCGCAGTACGTTAGTTAGGCGTTTCCTTTATATTAACATGCATAGCGACCAAGGTCGCAGTGTTGTTTTTTATTAAGACTCCCGCCAGCAATTCCGACAAAGGTCGCAGTTTTGTTGCTGTATCTCAAACAGGTCAATACTGCGACTTTGTCGCAATACAATTACTGAACGCATGTTTGTTTCTAACATCAGTACGCAATAGTAAATTCCAAGTTGAAACAAATGTAGAATGGAAATAATTAATGGAACTTATTATAAATAAATCTATAGAAATGTTTATAAATTAAATCAATACAAACAAAAAAATTATGCAATGAATTGCAATTGCAATTATTTTTACATTTATAAAATAAAAAATTGTTCTATACCAATAAATTCTCAACTGTTAATCATTAAATACTGTCCTTCGTATAATTTCTGTTTCTTCATCCCAACTCTTCTCTCTATCTGCAAGTATCATGTATGCAAGCTCACTTCTTAGTCTCTGTACATCAGCATCCGTAACATCATCAACAGCTGATGGACTACCAGACGCTATGCTTTCCATGTACTTGCATACATATACACCGCAATCAACACTGAAAATTCCATAGAGTAATCATTAAATGAAATTAGATTTCAAAAAATTATATATGAAAGGTAGAAAATATGAAAGGTAAGGAGATGTCAAAAAATTATATACCTGTTTGTTTGTTGGGGGCATCTTCTGTATTTTATATTTATTTTCTCATTAATTTATTGAAATCAATCTGAAAAATCTTTATTAATCTTTCTTTCTGCAATGTCAATAGAAACAAAAATTAGTATTAATAAAATTAAATGCCAGTTTCCAGTATTCGAAATATTAAATTTCAACTCACCATTGTTTTTGCATCTTTTTGGTAAAGATGTAATATACTACTTTTTTGGTCAGCTGGAACCAAAGAGTTGTAAAAAATCCACTCTTGTGTATCGGCATCAAATACCAACAAGGTCCAGTGAAATCCGGGTTCGTCGGCACTATGTTTGTGATTGATCGGGAAGAACATGTACTGCACATCAGCTGTCCAGTTTTTCAACAGCTTCAACTTGATGAAATGATCTTTCAAATCTTCACTTTTATTTACAACACCGTGCTGCGGACAAGAAGAAAAAATAAATAAAATACAAAATGAATTTAAAATATAAGAAAAAATTAATTAAAATAAGAAGTCATTAAGTCAAGACAAGACACTGCGATCAAGGTCGCAGCGTTTCTTATTAGCATATTTTTTAACTGCGACCTTAGTCGCAGTACATGAGTTAGTCGCAATACATCTTAATTATAAACTGCGACCTAAGTCGCAGTACATGCCTACACAGATAGAGAACATGATTTAAGTCGCAATACATTTTAATTATAAACTGCGACTTTAGTCGCAGTACAATAGTTAGTAGCAGTACATTTTAATTATAAACTGCGACCTTAGTCGCAGCTGAGACCTTAGTCGCAGTACACTCCTACACAGAGATAGAGAATATAAGTAATCTGTTCCACAATTGATATTACAGTAAACCGTAAAGGAGAAAGTAGATTTTACCCAAGCTTCGCTCCGAAAGAATATGCTTTTTAATCCTTTTCCCTTCTCTAGATGCTGCATGTAAAAATGAATGATATTTGCATCTAAGTCTCTACTGAATATCAGGTCCTCAATGTCATTCCTTGTAATAATGATTCCGTTTTCGGTATCCTGATACGCAGTAGAGCTGCAAGATATTCAAAATAAAGTTAGTAATTTAAATGTTCTTATATAAAGGTATAACAGATTTTTTGATATGAATTAACTTACTCAGAGAAGGACTTGTCGAAGAAATTTTTTATAAGAGCTTGTTGATGGGGCTGCAGAATTCTGTGTGCTCTGGTTTCGTTCAATTCTCTCGATTTTGGCTCAGTAGAGGAAATCTCTTTGTCGCCGAAACCAGTGGCAGAACTCACAGCCGTAGGCTGTGGAAGAGGATGTTCCTTTTTTTCTTCTGTTTTGGATATACGAAGTCGGAGTCATCGCGATCTCTTTCAGCGCGCTTGCGTTCTTTGACTCCCCTTTCAATAGTTCTTTAGAGCATTCCAAAACAGTTTCTTTTGAGGATTGCTTCTGAGGCGGAGTATGTTCTTGAATTTTTCTTCAGAAGCTCTATCTCTTTGGATTTCTTGAGTCATTTGAGTTATATTCAGAGAAAAACTTGGCATATCTTCTCTAGTAATATTTAAAATAGACTCAGAACCCATGATTTTATCCTCTTCCAGTTTTTTCTTCTTCTCCTCTTCAGCCTGCTTCTCCATCTGTTCCTTCATTCTTTGTGCTCCTTTTCCTCTTCAACCTCCTTCTAATTTTCTCTTCCGCCACTTTCGTCTTTTTCTCCCTCTTTTTCTTTAACTCCTCCAACACCTTCCTCCTCTTCTCATTCTCTTCCTCTTCCCTCCTCCTCCTCTCCTGCCCTCCTCTCCCTCCTCCTCTTCCCTCCTCCTCTCCACCTTTTCCAGTTCCTCCTTTTCCCTCCTCTTCTTCTCCTTCTCCTCTTCTTCCCTCATTCTCCTTTCATTCTCCTCCTCTTCCCTTCTTCTATTCTCCTTCTCCTTCTCCTCCACTTCTCTTCTCCTCTTCTCCTCTCCTCTTCTCCTTTTCCTTCTCTTCTTCCTCTTCTTCTCCTTCTCCTTCTTCGCAGCAGCGGCTGCTCTCAGCAGCTCTTCTTCTTCCTCTTCTTTAACTTTTAATTTCCTCTGCTGCCTTTTTTGTTTTTTCTTCTCTCTTTTTTCTCTCCTTTTTAATTTTAGTTCAGCCTTGAGTCTGTTCTCAGTCTCCATATTTTCAATTTTTTTTTTCAAGCTGAGAAATATATTCTCTCAAGTACTGATTTTGAGACCTCAATTGTTTTATTTCTTCTGCTTGAACATCCGGTGGAGGTAGCAAATAACCTTCAAAAACTGGTTCTTGCTCACTTGTTTCAGCCGGTTCTGGCTCCTTTTCCGCCGGATGTAAGCTTCATTATATGTATGGTCTCCTTCATCTCCTTCTTCTTCTTCTTCTTCTTCATCTTCATCTTCATCTTCTGCTTCTTCTTCTTCCTCCTCCTCTTCCCCTTCAACAGGAAGGCCAACCATATTTTTTTCAGCAATAGAGATGTTGGCCATTCGATTGAAAATCTGAAAATAAACAGAAAAAGGTAAGCTAAAAATAAAACAATGAAATAATGAAACTGCGACCATTATTTATGAAGTATTTTTGAAAAGAATGCGACCATGGTCGCAGTATGTTTGTCATTCCCAAATTATCTGCCAAGCCATGCAGCTTAACATTGCGACCATGGTCGCATTCCTTGTAGAAGGTATTTTCAGGAGAATGCGACCATGGTCGCACATTGTTTGTCAGGCACAAAACTGCGAAAGGTGCAGCTCAATACTGCGACTATGGTCTCATTTTATTTGTACTGAACATAAAAAGAAGTCTAACTTACAATATTGCTATCAATCTCATTTAGATCAACTTCAAGTAGAGATTTACTAATATTTTGGAGGTCCCATCTTAAAACGCGTGGGGTTACGTTCTCCAAACCAGACCTCGGCTCAAAAATAGGAGCTCTCTCACATAGCCAATACTGCAAAAAAGGAAAATTAAATTAGTTTACACAAATATTCACAATTTTTTGGTTAAATTTCATACAATGTTGGCAAAATATGAGATTTTGTACTTACAATTATTTGCACGGAGCATCCTTGCAGCTCGTACGTGGTTTGCCTGAAGATGTCCATTGACTCAATTAGGAATTGCCAAACAGCTTTTGCCCAGCATATTGTCCTCATCAGCTGCATATTGGCAATCTGTTCCACAATATACTACGGCACCGTGCATTTACTGCCAGAGAAGAAAAGAGTGGCTGACATGTATAGGATGATTAATGTGGTAAAGTCTTGAGCTGCAAGTCTGTGCATGTCTCTTATAATTTCATGTAAAGTCATTTGCTGCTCAAGCTGTTCATCCTTTGTCACATCCAATACACCTCTCCACCTCTTCTTGACAAGAAGATCATCCAAAGCATCTTCAATGGATACTTTAGTGATCTTCTTTATATTGGGGAAATAATATTTTATCACCCCTCTATCTTTCATTGTACATGTTTTATTCATCACAAAATCTGCCCCAATGATAGGTAGACCAAATGTGAGGGCAACATCCTCCACTGTTAACTCAATCTGTTTGCCCCCAATTCTAAATGTCCTTGTATCCCTATCATACTGGTCTAAAATACGCAATACAGCAACGTTTGATTTTAGACCCTTTTCAGCCCCAAATTCTTCATTGTAGAACGCCATGAAGATTGGGCCAAATGGGGTATTGTTCATCGCCTCTACGAAATCTGCGTGAATGTACTTTTAAATTTCTTCATGAACTCGCACATAGGTTTCAGGCTTGATCTCAGAGGACGAACCTTTATCTGTTGTTTACCTACATAGTAAGAAAAATTAAACAGTTCAGACCAATGATCATTTAAAAATTATAAGGGGTCAAAGGCATATTTGTTTTTAATAAACTGCGACTTCGGTCGCAGTCATACAATGTAAACACAAACAACTTGCACCCGGACGACACTGCGACCAGTGTCGCATAAGTCTATAGTGCGATCATACACTGCGACCAATGTTTGTAAAAAGCATATTTTCTTTTATAAACTGCGACCACGGTCGCAATCATACATTGCAAACATAAAGTTGGACCAGGGTCGACACTGCGACCAAGGTCGCATAAGACTACACTGCAATAAAAACAGCTGCGACCACATTACCGCACTGCGACCAAGGTCGCATAAGACTACAGTGCAATAAGAAAAACTGCTAACCGGTTCAACACTGCGACCTAGGTCGCACAAGACTACAGTGCAATCAGAAACAACTGCGACCTGGTTCGACACTGCGACCAAGGTCGCATAAGACTACACTGCAATCAGAAACAACTGCGACCCAAGTATGATAAAACAAATGACGTTTAATACACTGTGACCTTGGTCGCAAGAGACGACAACTCATATTTAAACAATTGCGACCCCATGTCGTCAGTATGTAAGAAATAAAAAGTAAGTTTCATATACTGCGACCAACGTCGCATTCGGCTACAAGGAAAGGTCCAAAGAAAAAAAATCAAAGTCGCACAAATCTGAAACTATAATTTTATCAACTGCGACCGAGGTCGCATGCAGTGTATGCAGATAAATTTTTCGAAAATAATGCGACATAGTAAAAATAGAAGGAAATAAAAAAAAATTAAAAAAATAGGACCTTTATCGTCATGTTACAAAATTTATAAATTTAAAAATGTATTCGACATCTAAAGTTTCAAAATCTCTTTCTTAACTGCGACCATGGTTCCAAGATTAAAATAAAAAATAAAAAAATGCGACCTCGGAAATAAATCTGGAAAAAATTTAAAACTATTAAAATACACAAACGCTAAATTTTTTTGAAAATATCAGTTTTTGTAGTACCTTTTCCACGGATGATTTCTTAGGCGCCATCAGTTGCAAATATAATTTTTTTAAAAAGGATCAAATTTGTGAAAGAAAATAACTATTTTGGATCAGAATCGCCGGTTGAAATTTTAGAGCTGTAAATTTTTTTGGAAGCCAACTTTTTTACATAAGGTAGAAAGTTGTGAGGGAGGATATTTTCGGAAAATATAATGTTGAGGTGACTGGCATTAAATTGGGCGGGATTTTTCAAGATTAGTCCGCCAAAATTGATTACAGATGTGGGGCGGTGATTTTGCCACGTCCGCCGGCTGAGAGAAGTCTCTCAGCCTGCCGGCTGAGGTACAGTAACCCCATATATATATATGTATATATATATATAGAAAAATGTATATCAGCCGACGGCTGAGAGACCCTCTCAGCCTACGGTGACGTGACACATTATTTGCCACATTAGAAAGGACGGCCCGCCTATCGAAATAGTTGAAATTACTAAATAGCCCTGCTGTAAAAGACAGTAGATCTGTATAGTTTATTTTATTTTTATATTTTCTGACGTTACTCAATTTTGTCACAATTATCTTTTATAACTGCGGCCAAACTGCAAACATTTTTTTATCAAATCACGAAACTAATTTGAATGCTTCTTTATTATTTATTTTGTTATCTGATTTGAAATTTATAATTTTTAATATAGTCGCAGTTTACTTTTTTTCGCATGTAATTTATAAATTATTATTTTTTTTACATATTGAATTCGAACAAGGACTGCGACTATGATCATAGTGCTTAACGAGAGCAAGTCGTGGTACTGCGACTATGGTCGTAGTACTCACGACAGCATTTTTTTTGGGTGAGTTTTTTTGCTAAGTTATATGTAATAACGGTGTCTAAGGACTGATACTATAGTCGCAGTTTACGTATGGTTTTATATGTTTGATCTTCACTGTAACTTATTGCATGCGAAGTAGGACTGCGACTATGGTCGCAGTGTTTAAGAACAACAGTCGCAATTTTCTATTTGTGATATACAGTGAAATATACTGATTTGAGAGGATTGCGATGATGTTCGCAGTAATATCTGTTCTTATAATTTATTTTTGGACTGCGACCATGGTAGCTATTTATAACTTTATTGAATGCAAAACGATCAAACTGTTTATGACTGGACAGCGACCGTGGTCGCAGTTTCATATGTAATTATAATATGAGTACTGCGACCATTATCTCAGATAAGATGCAGAATTAATACCTATACGGTATACTTTATATGTATTTTAAAAATGTGAAAGATTATTTTAAGATAGAAGTAAATTTTATTTATAACATAATATGGTGAGAAAGAGACCTTACAAAAAAAGAGCATTAAAAGCTTTTAAGAGAAGACAAAATAACGTTGAATATCAGAAGATCAAGAAATCTTAATCCTAGTCATCATCACCATCATAAGCAGATTCGTCTTCTTCATTCTCCTGGTCTTCCTGTTCATCACTCATTTTCTCATCATCTTCTTGTTTTTGAGATTTTTTTGGTTCATCGATAAACTCTCAGAATGGATCGTCTCTATCAAGCTCTTCGTCCGATCCGTTGCGAGAAAGCGAGCCTATAGCATCAGAGGACATGCTTTCATCAAGCATGCCTTCATCAAGTGGCAGAGGAATAATGTCCTCCTCACTAACCCACATGAAAACTTCATCATCATCATGAATAGGAGGATCAGTTAAAATATTATTTGATGTAGTAAGATAGTCAAAAGGAGTGAAGTTCAGACTGGTATCAGATTCACTAGAATACCCTGAAGAAAGAGGACCAGTGGGGGATTGATTGAAGTTGAATTCTGAGTGTTCAGATGAAGAAGATGGGGAAGACATGATTCAAGAATGAATTATTTTTCTGGAAGTTTTTGAAATCAAATTGAATAGGAGCAAAATATAGTTTTTAGATATGAGATAATATATTAGTTACAAGCACTATATAAAGGTCAATAATGTGAAAGAATATGAATAGTAATAATAATTGTTATAGGTGACGGTTGAGTATGGTTAGAAGTGGTAAAAAAAAATTAAATATTTAATTGAAGAGTTATGGCTGGAGAATCCGAAGAGTTCCTTTTTTCTAGAGGTTTACTACGTGAAGTACAAATAAACTTGTTATAGAATGTTTTGCCTATATCTTTAGATTACGTATGGTGCACATCTTTCCTTTATCGTGATTAACATTAGTGCATCTCTTTTTTCTAGACTGTTGTTGTATCACGGTAGATAAATTATTAATTACTTCATTAAATTCAGTGTAATTAATATAGTATTTTTATAAGATATGATATACACGACTGATCTCATGGTCGCATGGCTAAACTACCTTGTAAAATTATAAAAAATCTTTTACATAAGGCATGCGAAAAAGATTGCGACTTTGGTCGCAGTGCTGAAGGAGGTCGCAGTGCTGTACGATAACATATTTTCGTCTGTTATTTTTTATGTTATATGGAATGCGACTATGGTCATGCGTGATATAAAAAGTTTTTGTTATACTATGACTGCGACTAGTGTCGCAGTCGTCATTTAAAATTGAAAGTTATTTTGTATTAAGTCTGCAACCATGGTCGCAATGATTGAAAGTTTTATTATATTATGACTGCGACTATGATCGCGGAATTTGTAAAACGGTGAGAATTCTGTTACAGAAGGCATGCTTCTGTTTATTTCACATTATGTTCATCCAATTTTTTTCTATTATATTTTCGATATAGTAGAATTACGAATTTTATAACTGTAGATATATTCAACTGAAAATTATTTTAGGTAATTTTTGTTTGTGGATGAGTTTATGGCAGTTAGGAAGTAAAAATGGGGTATTTTTGTCATTTTGATTCACGAATGTTTAGGCGGGATTTTTTTATTTTTTTGGCGCCTACACTCTGCGGCCGATCTGTGGCATATATTCAGCCACGTCACCGCGGGCTGAGAAACTCTCTCAGCCGTCGGCTGAGGTACAGTAACCCCATATGTATATATGTATATGTGTATATATATGTATATATGTATATGTGTGTGTGTATGTATGTGTATATATATATGTATGTATATAAACAAATAGATAAATGAAGCATGAGTCTATGGAGAGTTGAGGAGTTATCTCACCCATTTATCTCCTCCCTTGAGTTACTATTCATCCAAGAAAATTCCCAACTCTCTCTCTCTTACTTTCCCAAATTGACAAAAACCATAGAAACCCCTTTTTCTTCTCCAAAATTTTTCTTCAATTAAATTTATTTTCTCCTATTTTCCCCCTTATTTTCTTTTCTTTTCTCTTTATTTTCTTCTCCTTTTCTTTTCTTTTCTCCTTATTTGGTGCTCGACCAGACTGAGCTCGATACCAAGTTGGTTAGGCTAATTTCCAGCCGAGAGCAAAAGACAAGGAGGAGAAGGTGTTAGGATTTTGCCTTGTTGTTAAGAGGAGATGATGGTCCAAGAAAATCTAATTGAGTTGGAGAAGACGATGACTTGAAGCAGAAGAAGCAAATCAAGATGATACAGTTTCCTTTTTAGGCGATTGCGAGTTTCCTTATTCTGATAAGATGCTAATATGATTCAATTCTTATTCAATGAAGGTTTGTTTTTAAAGATTAAAGGGTCTAGAATCCTTCTAGATCAAAGAGATCAACTTCTAAAAGGATTAATCAAGATTCTTCGACCATCTAAAAGCCAAGATCATCTCATAGTCCAAATAAGAGTTGTATTGTAAAATTCTATAAATAAAGATTATAATGCAGCATTGTAATTACCTTAACTAAGCTGATTTTAGAGAAAAAGTTGGAGAACACCAAGGAGATCAGAAAGAAGGCAAGACAAGAGAGGAGCAAGGTGAAGGTGCATAGAGATAAAGAAATACTCTTGTAATTTAGATCTAGATTAAGGAGGAAGGTGAATACTCTTGTTGCTTCAAGAGGAAGTTTAGATCTCCTTATATCAAGTTTATTAATAAAGCACTCTCAAGTTCTCTCCCCGTGGACGTAGGCCAAGTTTGGGCCAAACCATGTTAAGTCCTCGTGTTCTTTCTTATTACTCTTTTATCTAAGTAGTGCTAGTTTGTTTTACAATAATTTTCTTTTGCAAGTACTGATTTCGCCAAGTTTCGCAAACGTCGATCCTGAAGGTAATAATTGGTATTGTAGAATATTAATTTTCATCACAACAATTGATATCAGAGCTCAAGGTTGACGAAGGGTGCTATGTCGAAGATAGAAAGTTCTACGACAAAGTTCGAGGTCGAAAAGTTCAATGGTAAAGAAAACTTCAACTTATAACAAAAGAGGGTGAAGACATTGCTGGTGTAGTAAGATATTCACAAGACCTTACAGAGTATGTCAGCAAAACCTATAGGTACGTCAGACGAGGATTGAGAGGAGATTGATTTAAAGGCTGCAAGCACGATCCAACTCTGTCTCGCAAGTGAGATGATGTAAAACTTGATGAATGAAGAAATGGCTCCAGGATTGTGATCATGGTTAGAGACGTGTATATGACGAAAAGCTTTTCCAATAAGTTATATCTCAAGAAACAACTATATGAGCTACGCATGAATGAAGGAACAACAGTGTTGGAGCATCTAAACTTCCTCAACAAGGTCATCAACGAGCTTCTAGCTGTTGATGTTAAGATCAATGAGGAGGATAAGGCGTTGATACTTCTCAGTTCGCAGCTTGAGTTGCATATCACATCGTCACCACTATGCTCTGCGATAATGAAACTCTCATCTTGGTGGAAGTCACATTAACTCTCTTATCTAATGAGATTAGAAAAAGGCCAAATTAAGAGGAGCATGCATGATCGAGTTTAGTAGTCACAAGAAGGAAAGGAAGAGGAGAAGAAAAGAAAGGTCTAGCCTCATCAAAGACATGTCATTTTGTCATGGAGAAGGTCATTAGAAGAATGACTGCAAGCATCAGATAGAGTAGTTGAAGAAGAAGGGGCAACTTGCAGAGGCAGGCGTAGCATTAAGCAGTTTAGAGAAAATCGAGGTATTAATGGCTTTCAATGAAGATAACACTTCTCAAGGTAAAAGTTGGATATTTGATTCTGGTAATACGGTTCATGTATGTTCCCAAAAGGAGTTGTTCAACTCCTTAGTTGTAAAGGAGGAAGGGATTGTTAAAATGGTGGATGGCTCGGCTTGCGAGATCATTGGCCCTAGGACAGTCAATGTTACATAAAGAGATGAGACGGTGCGTGCTCTGGAGGTGGTCCGGTATATCCTAGAGGCACGCTACAATCTAATATCCATAAGGGTACTCGACAAAGAAGGATGCCAGATCAAGGCATCATTACAGTTAGCCAAGGAGACAGGGTAATCCTAGAAGGAGAGAAGTGTGGAGGGTTATATAAGCTGAAGGAAGAAAACTCAATTCGAGATAGAGTTTCAAGGATAAACTTGGAGAGGAGTTCATGGTGAGGTGGAGCTTCAAGGTAGACTGATTGAGATTTTACTTGCACATAAAAATACAGAATTTTAGATTTAGAAATAAAGATGTGCAAGGTGCTCAATTCTAATCCGCTATAGCAATGGCTATGCGGGTCGTGATCCTCAGGGAGGGACTAGCGATGGAAGCATGTTTAGTAAGTTATCTCTTATTTATTTATTTTGTTATTTACAATGGTATTTACAATGAGAAGTGTGAAAGAAATGGAAAGATGTAGAGTTGGTGATCTAAACTAAAGAAAGAAAAGAAATTTATAAACTAAAAACACATACTTAACTCTTCTGCCCTGTTTACCTTTGATCCGTTTGCAACGACTTACCTTGTTTCTGAAGGCAATCAAGCATGGTGTATAGGATCTTCCCCCTTCTCGATCTACACTACGAAAAGAAAAGACAAACTATACTAGCAAGAGAAGGCTTGTTCATCACCATAGGCCATCAAGGGCACTTCTTCAGCTAAGTAGTCTCGAAGCGATCAGATCTCATGGTTTGCAAGACATCAGAGAGAAACAATAAAATAAAACAAGAATAGAAGAACAAAAATAAAACAAGAATAAAATAACAAAAACAAACCTTAAGTTGATTCTATTAACAATGGAAGAAAAGTTTGACTTACACCGATGTCACCTCAGTTCAAGCATGAACTCCTTCCTCCATGAAAGCATCCTCTACTCTCAGTTGCATAAAAAGAAAATAAAACTTTAAAAGAAGAAAAATAAAAACCTAAACTACAACTAGCCTAAAAACCCTAGATTTAGCTCTGTAGTTCGTTGGACGCCCTTCTCTGTTGCTCTGCAGGGGTATTTATAGGTGCAGAAGGAGGTAGAGTCCCGTTACGATTTCTCCATGAAAGTAGTTGCCCGGAATCATCTATAATGCCACGGAAACGCGGCTTGGGCCGCGTTTCTGCGACGAAGTCGTGTCGGCTGGCCACGCGCTTTCGCGTGTGGCCTTCTCTGGTCCGTCCATCTGGGTTTATCTTTCAGGAAGATGTATCCTGACTCTTTATTTTGGATTTCGGGATAACTTGGGAAGCAAGTTACCCTAAATCCAAATCTTTTATCAACGAATTTGTGATCTTGAACTCTCCTTCTTTGGCTTTTATCCTCATCCTGCAAGTATTTAGGGTTGAATAGAAGTCTATCCTTCCCTCTTCTTTTAGTATTTGTAACTATTGCCCTTAGTAATTGCAATTTTGATATTTGATAATTGCAACTTTTGCATTGGGCTTTAAACATGGGCTTTTGGGCTTCTTTTGGGCTTTATTCTTTATTTTTTATTTACTCAAGGCCTGCACACAATAAATAATAAAACATTAGTAATAGTGCAAAATTATAGGAATAAATATGAAAATGTGATAGTAAATGTAGTGATAAATATGTACTTTTTACTACCTATCACACCCCCACACTTATCTTTTTGCTCGTCCTCGAGTAAAAATCAAAAGAAAAAGAAAAACTAAACTAGCTAACTCACTTTCGTAGGAATCATGATTGCACTTAGCACGTGCAACAAGCCGTTAAACCCCTAAGTTACCCTAAAGGACGAGTGTTGTCTCGTGAGGGTTTTCAGCGGATTACACCCACAAAATCCATAAAAAGGAAAATATTTGAAATATATTTGAAGAGACTAAGTAGTCTATAAGTTTTAGGATCCTCATTTTTATTCATTCTTAAACTTAGTCTTTATATAGTAAATTGTTTTCCTTTTTAGGTAAGGGTCAAATTGAATTTTTGTATAGTCTTTTTCGTTACCCTAAGTCATATGCATCCTTGTGAATTTTTACTAGGAATTCCTTAACTTGGACTCTCATGCCTCTTTATTATTATGATTATTTTTTTTCTCTTTTTTTTAATAATATGTATAACTCATCTAATTTTCTTTCGTGTAAGTATCAAGGCTTCTTGAGGCCCTTATACCTAACTAATTGACTATTAGATGTGTTAGTACATATAAAAGTAATTTTTCTTAGTTTCCTTAGGCTTTCTAATCCACCCATGTAGCGAACTTAAAGTCGGTGGCTCCCAAACCGGTCGGCTTTAGGGCACCAGGTGAGAAAACACCCTGCAGACTCAAATTCGAGTGAACTAGGCCACAAAACTAAGGAATTTATTTTATTTAGAACTCACCTTTAGGCGTGAATACTTATGCTTCTTGAGACACATGTATCCAGCTTAATTGGTGATATATTTTTATTTATTTATTTTTATTTTTTATCTTTTTATTTTTTATATGAGGCACAAGGGTCTTTGTCTTAAAATCCTAGATATGCATTATGTATGCACATTTCATTAAGGTAAAAATTAAGACTAATTACTTATTCAATTTCTCCTCCTATACCTAAAAATTAAACAATTTATTTATTTTGACCAAGTTTTTAGAAATCCTAATCATGATTTTCCTAATTCTTAAGACTAACTTAGATTTCTTTCAAAAGATAAGTCAAAATATTGTCCTTTTAAATAAAAAAAAATTTTAAGCAAAATTTTTTTATTAGCAAAATTTTTTGTTAGTTTCTACCTATGTTAATATGTTAGTAAAGCCTCCCCCCACACTTATCTCATGCATTGTCCTCAATGTATGAATGAATGCATGTATGCATGAAACAGAAGAAAGGGAAGGCAGATGTTACCTCAAGGTGGTGGTTCCGGTGGTGGTCTAATTGGGCCAAGCGTTGCTACCCAATCAAGATAATGTGGTATTCGGAGGAACCCACCAGAAATTTCTCTAGTATAACCACTAAAATGTATGTGTGATCATTTTTTAACAATTCCACCCCATCAAATTTTCAAATTTCATAATTATTTTCAGAGACAATTGTGTCAACCGCCTTGTCCCAAAATGGAGTGTGAAAAGATGGAATGATTGACTTGGATGTCAGAAGTATGGGAACGAATACCGACTCAGGAAAGAAACTTAAATCAAGTAAGGGTTCAGGAGTCGAGCTCGGTTCAAGAAGTGTGTCCAAGTCAAGAAGTTGAAACTCAAGTCCACAATCATTTTCCCACAATGGAATGTGACTCAATATTGGTGATTCAAGTTCAGGAATGATAGGTGTGGGAATCAAAACTGACTCTAAAATATTACCTAAGTTGGGTAACAAAACAGGAGTCAATAATGATTCGGGAATTTGAACTTGATCACAGATTTGAGAATCTAGGTCACATATCTCATTGAGTTCAATATCATAAAAATGAGAACTTGCCAATTTATCCATGGGACTTTCAAAATTATAAAATTGGTCAAGTTCAATATGATCATCAAAAATGGGTGATTCAATTTCATGATGAATAGGCACAGGATCCAATGTTGACTCGGGAAAAGTAAAATCAGGTTAAAACACCGGAGTCATTATTGAATCAGGAAGTAGAATTGAATCACCAAGTGGGAGATCATGATCATATTCATGCTCAAGTTATATTTCAGGAAAGGAATAACTTGCCAAACTATCAAAAATTGGAGTTTCAGCAAGTTCAAATGATGGTCCTGAATTAGAATCTAGTTGTCCAAAACAACGTGGCTCGTCGGCTCTAACAGAATGGTTAGCGATATCAGAAATGGCCGAGCGGTGAGAACGTAAAGATTGAACCATCATATCTATTTCATGATCACGAGCTAATCTAGCCTGAGTCATGGCTTCAAGCATCTTTTCATAGTCGATTGGTGCATCATTTTGTGATTGAACTTGAAAAGAGGAAGTGTTGTTGGGACAATTGTGATGAAATTGTGAGTCCGTCAGATTCTGTGATTGTTGCTTGGACTCATGCATCATCATGTCTAAGATTGATGGTGATTGTTGCTTGGACTTATGCATACTCAACATTTCCAAGATAGATGGTTTTCTATTTTGAACTGGTGGATCTGAGTATGAATCTTGAAAATATTGTGGACAAGGTGGATAAGGAGGACAAGTTGGTTGAAAATTGGACTCGGGGGAAGCGAAATCCATGAACTCTGTGAAGAGTTGAAATTATTGTGGAAATTATGGTCATAAGATGGGGGGCTTGGGTTATATTCATTCGGATAAGACCATTCCGGCACACTAGGTTGGTCAAAGTTATGATATGCCGGGTTGGTAATATCCGAAAAAGAGTTTTGTGTGTAATATGGATTAAAATTGAAAAAAATATTGTTATATGCCATATCACACAAACACAAACAAATAAAAAGAAAACAAACAAATAAGCAAACAAAAAAAAAAAAAATTCTAACCTAAGTTAGGGTAGACTTATGACCTAGACGACTCCTAACTGGTTAGACTGTCCACGGGAGGTAGGATGTAGACTTTGACCACAAGTTAATCAGCCAGGTCAGGGCAAGATTGGTGGGAGGTTTTCCATCAAAGACGTTCCTTAATTAAATAACCACCAATCTTCGGGCTTTCGGCCCTCAATCCCCTTCCTAAACACTGATTTGGCAGGAGTCAAATTCCAATACCGTTCCCCCTTAGGATAATCTCCTAATTGAGTTCGAGATGTCCCTAGGGCCAACGTCTACTAATTTTTAGTTAGGCTTGGGTTAGTGAGTGAGGAGATTGTTTGTGGGTAAGGAAGGGTGATGAAATCCCCACCTTATCTTATTTATAGGACAAGCCCTTAAATCAATTTAGTGCACGTGTAAAGCAATAGATAAGTATTCACTCAAAGCAGATAAATCAGCCAAGGGTACTTCCTAGTCTATATGCAATGCGAACGTATCTTGTCTCCAGCACTCTTCAATAGAAATTAAAAAAAATTAAATAGACACGTGCCTATATGCAAGAGTCTAATTTTTTATTACTTTTCAACAAATAGGTTACTGTTAATTAATTAGCAGTGTACAGGTTTATCACAGAGCAAATTTTAACAGAGCAGTAAACAAATCTTTCAATTTACAGCAACCTGCAGAAACCTTAGTGAGTAGTTCACCTACTAAGTCCGCGGAAACGCGGCTATTGCCGCGTTTGCGCGGCACTATAGTAGGCTCTGCTGCTCTGCCTTCGAGGGCAGAGGCACAAAGTTACTATATGTCCTTACTGCTGTTAGTTTTCCTGTTCTCCAAACCTGCAAACAGAAAGAATAAAGAATTAGTTAATTTTTTTATTTTTTAAGAGAATACTTACCGTCCCTCCCCGGCAACGGCGCCAAAATTTTGATTGAGATTTTATCTGCACACAAAAATACAGAATTTTAGATTTAGAAATAAAGATGTGTAAGGTGCTCAATTCTAATCCGCTGTAGCAATGGCTATGCGGGTCGTGATCCTCAGGGAGGGACTAGCGATGGAAGCTTGTTTAGTAAGTTATCTCTTTTTTATTTATTTTGTTATTTACAATGATATTTACAATGAGAAGTGTGAAAGAAATTGGAAAGATGTGGAGTTGGTGATCTAAACTAAAGAAAGAAAAGAAAGTTATAAACTAAAAAACACATACCTACCTCTTCTGCCCTGTTTACCTTTGATCCGTTTGCAACGACTTACCTTGTTTCTGAAGGCAATCAAGCATGGCGTATAGGATCTTCCCCTTCTCGATCTACACTACGAAAAGAAAAGACAAACTATACTAGCAAGAGAAGGCTTGTTCATCACCATAGGTCATCAAGGGCACTTCTTCAGCTAAGCAGTCTCGAAGCGATCAGATCTCATGGTTTGCAAGACATCAGAGAGAAACAAAAAATAAAACAAGAATAGAAGAACAAAATAAAACAAGAATAAAATAACAAAAACAAACCTTGAGTTGATTCTATTAACAATGGAAGAAAAGTTTGACTTACACCGATGTCACCTCAGTACATGCATGAACTCCTTCCTCCATGAAAGCATCCTCTACTCTCAGTTACATAAAAAAAATAAAACTTTACAAAAGAAGAAAAATAAAAACCTAAACTACAACTAGCCTAAAAACCCTAGATTTTGCTCTGTAGTTCGCTGGACGCCCTTCTATGTTGCTCTGCAGGGGTATTTATAGGTGCAGAAGGAGGTAGAGTCCTGTTACGATTCCTCCACGAAAGCAGTTGCCCGGAATCATCTATAATGTCGCAGAAACGCGGCTTGGGCCGCGTTTCCGCGGTGAAGTCGTGTCAGCTGGCCACGCGCTTTCGCGCGTGGCCTTCTCTGGTCCGTCCATCTGGGTTTATCTTTCTGGAAGATATATCCTGACTCTTTATTTTGGGATTTCGGGATAACTTGGGAAGCAAGTTATCCTAAATCCAAATCTTTTATCAACGAATTTGTGATCTTGAACTCTCCTTCTTTGGCTTTTATCCTCATCCTGCAAGTATTTAGGCTTGAAAAGAAGTCTATCCTTCCCTCTTCTTTTAGTATTTGCAACTATTGCCCTTAGTAATTGCAATTTTGATATTTGATAATTGCAACTTTTGTATTGGGCTTTAAACATGGGCTTTTGGGCTTCTTTGGGCTTTATTCTTAATTTTTTATTTACTCAAGGCCTGCACACAATAAATAATAAAACATTAGTAAAGTGCAAAATTATAGGAATAAATATGAAAATGTGATAGTAAATGTAGTGATAAATATGCACTTTTTACTACCTATCATAGACTGCTATAGGACGTGAATCAGGTCAAAGTGTTGCGAAAAGGAGAAAGAGTGCATTCGGGTAAGGCCCGAGATGGTCCAAGCTATGACGGTAAATCAGCCAAAGGACCCATGGAGAGGGGCAAGAATTAAAGCTTCATGGCACAATTACAATCAAGAAAAGAATCAAGATATTAATCTAAAGTCTCAAGTTATTTTACTAAAGGCTTGAAAAGCAAGTCAATGTGGAGATTGTTAGGATTTTGCCTCATTTTCAAGAAGAGATGATGGTCCAAGAAAATACAATTTAGTGATCTATACTCTTGTTTGTTTGCTTCTTTTTGTTTTTGTTTTTGATATCTTTGTGATATGGATTACAATTATAATTATTCCAATGCATATAGTGATCCATACTTTACACCGATCTCTTTTGACTCAGATATTACCAACTCGGCATATCATAACTTTAACTAACAACGTATGTCGGATTGATCTTATTCGAATCAATATAAGCCCCAGTCTCAATATTATGAACAAAACTGGAACAATCATCACCACTCTTCACAGAGTCAGTTGGGATACAACTCCCGAGTCATATAGTAAAAAACCATACTTACATCCACTTTCATATACTCCTTTTCAAAATTAACCCATAGAAGAAAAATCAGATTTAGAAAAGAGTTATGAAGCCTTCTTTGAGTCCACATGTCAAAACCAAAATCCTATGGACTCACAAGCCCATTAAGATTTTCAAATCCAAGATCCTTACTCTATTTTCAAGTCCCACCACAAGAAGAACTTAGGGACTTAGATAGGAGTATGAAAAACCTGATTCAGTCTGAAAATTATATTTCCCAATCTCTCAATAGGCTAGAAACACAAATAAGTCGATTGATCAATATAGTGTAAGATAAAAGTAAGAAAATTCTACCTAACACACGTTCGACTATTCCCGATTGCCCTAACCATATTGATAAAAACCAAGAATTATGGTATCTTGAAGATTTTGATCAAGATTCAATTTTACCACAAAACTTTGAACTCGACCAAATCAACCCATTGACAAATTAGCAAGTTTTTATTTCAATGAATTTGAACTTGAACATGAATGTGACCTCTACCCACAACTTTGTGATTCAATTTCAATTTTTGAATCTATATTGACTCCGATATCCTCACCCAAGTTGGACCCATTTCCTGAGCCAACTTAGATTCCTGTATTCATAGATTTTGAAATTGAAACACCTCTTTTGGATAGTCACGTTTCACTAATGGGAAAAGAATGTGAAATTAAATTCTTTGATTTGGACTCAACTCTTGAAGCAAAACCGACTTTCGAACCCAAAGTTGATTTTCTCGAGTTAATAATGGTTCCTAAACCTATCACTCTTGAATCCAAGTCAACCATTTGACTAAGTCATATTCTTTTGTTGGACATAGGTATAGACCATGATGACTCCGTGATGATTTTTCAAGATTGGTCATGTAAAGAGAATAATTTTCATGATAGGATCTTTCATGAACCTATTCATATTGGGGATTGTAAATATGTAAATAGAAAAGAGGTCAATAAAGATGAATTTCGTGAACCACCACATGATCTTGATTGGGTAGAAACGCTTGACCCAATCCGACCACCATCGGAACCGCCACCTTAAGGTAATATTTTCCATCCCTTTCTTCTTTTTCATACATTTATGCATGCATTCATACACTGAGGACAATGTATGAGATAGATATGGGGGAGGGTTCTAACAAAACATAGGTTTTTTTAATTTAAAAAATTAATATTTTCTTTTCTTTTAAAAACTTTTTGAAAAGAGAAATAATATTTTAACCTACTTTTTGTAAGAAATTAAGTTAATTTTAAGGAATAGGCGAATGATAATTAGGATTTCTTATACCTAGTCCAAATTAAATTATTGTTTGATTTCTAGGCTTAGGAAGAAAATTTGAATAAGTAATTAAGTCTTGATTTTTACCTTAATGAAATATGCATACTTTATACACTTATACACTTAGGTTTCAAAAATAAAGATTCTTATGCCTTATAAAAAAAGAAAAAGAAAAAATATATATATTAAAAAAATCCTCCCATTAAGTTATGTACTTGCGCCTCATAAAGCATAAGTATTCACGCCTAAAAGTGGTTTATATAATAAATAAAATTCTTAATTTTGTGGCCTTGTTTGCTCGGGTCCTCAAGTCTTTGAGGTATTTTCTCATTCGGTGCCCTAAGACCTCGATTGGGAGTCACCAACTAAAGGCTTGTTACACGGGCAGATTAGAAAGCCTAATAGAACTATGGAATAATACCACACACACACACAGGCATAAGAGTTAGAGTTAAAGAATCTCGAGTCAAAATTTCACTTTCACAAAGATGCATATGACTTAGAGTAAAGTAATAGACTAGATGAGAAATATAGTTTGACTCTTTACCTTAATTAATAACAAAGTTTTTTAATAGAGACTAAGTTTAGGAATGAAAAATTTAGTTTTCTTATAACTTATAGATTATTGAACTCTTACAATAATACTTCAAATATTTTCTCTCTTTTTCAAAATGCTTTTCAAATGTACTAACACTTTGTTTCTTTTGTTGGCCCAAAGACCCATCACTCTAGTTTTGATAATGATTAACTCATATAGTTATAGTATTAATGATCTTGTGTTTATATATTTTCAGATATTTGATCAAGATCTTAGTCGGTATTTAGATTCAACAAATAATTGAAGTTAAGTTTTAAAACTAGCACGTGCTGATTCAAGAGCTCACACATCAAGATCGCATCAAGTACTCAAGAGGAGTCCAGCTCATTGAATCAAAGTTTTGGACTAAGACAAGAAGGAGAAGAAGATTTTCAAGAGAAGACTTGAGTCAAAAGTTTGTAAGTTTAAAATTTTTATTTTAGGATAAAATGCAAAGGATAGATTAGTTATGGATTGTTCAAGCTCATATACACACACAAAATTTTTTTATTGTTTTCAAAAGAAAAGATTTTGGTTTTAGTTTTAACCGTTTTAGCTTTAAGCTTTAACGTCAATGCCTTAAAAATAGTTCACATATTTGTAATATGTGTTAATTTTTGATCACACATATTTGTATTTCAAAGTATTGATAAAAACTTATTTTTGTGAATTTTATAGAAATTTTATGAAATTGAAGATGTATTTTAAAAGTTTATTAAAACTATTTTTTAGCTGCTGGCCGTCGACCGACCAGGGTCGACTGATGTGCACAAGACGTGCACAAGCCCATGTGACTTGAGCTCAGTCGACCGTAGTAGAGATCGGCCGACCGATCGGTCGACCGACTGAGTCTGCAGAGCTCTCGGGTTTTTCTCGGTCGACCGGGCGGCCGACCGTTCTGCTGATTGCTCAATACTCTTATAGTTTCTAGTCATAACTTTTTATTCTTATATTTCATCATATGATTTAAATTTCATTTCAAAGATAACTTTCAAGGCTACATTTCTTATTCAATAATCATTTTCTTATTCAAGTGTTAAAGATGTCAAATATGGGTTGAAGTCTATTCTTGTTCCGAAATAGTTTACAGTTTTTGGTTTGATACCTTTTAGTATTTTATTGATAAAGTTTGACTCCGAAATGATATTGATTTGATTTAAGTTGCATTAGAAACAAAACATAAAGATCTACAAATATTTACTTTATATGTATTTCTATATTCTAAAGTTTTAGGCCTCAAAATTGTGCTCTAATTTGACCTATTGCACAGTCTGGGACTGTGGTCGGTCGACTGCCCGATCGACCACCAGACTCCAACGGTCAGAAATTTGACTGTTGGTCGGTTGATCGGGCAGTCAACCGATAGGCCATTTCTGACAGTTTTTGAACCATAACAGTTAGTTTTTCTTGGCCTATAAATATGGAGTTTTTGGGTAAGCTTTACATAAGTTTTTCAAGAGTTTATTTTCCCATCTTCAATAGAGTTTTTCCAATAAGTTTTTAGAGCTCTATTGCTATATCAAAAGAGAGTTTATCAAGAGTGGTTCTCTTGAGTTTTCAAAAGTTTTTCTTTAAGTTTTTCACCTCCACATCTATCTTGTTTTCTTACACAAGTTTGAGCTATCCATTGCTATATCCATCCTCTATAGGATCCTTATTTGTGAGAGTATTTGCTGGTCATCAAGAGAAGTGATCACCAAGTGTTCCACCTTTATATTTGGAGGAGTTTTAGAGGTTGCGACCTCGGCGAACTTGCGGGTTCACGTGTGTTGTTCTTACAGGAACAAGTGAGGGACTTGCGGGTCTAAGGGTTCTTGGGGGAGCTCGTTGTAGGTGTTGCGACACCGAGTGATCTTGCGGGATCGATTATACTGAAAATCCTTCATAGTGGTGAAGGTGGGGACATAGAGAAGTGGCTCGAACCTCGAAATAAATCTCCCGTATTTGCGATTACTTATCTCTCTCTTACACGTGTTTATATATCTTGCATGCTTTTATTATTTTCATTCTCACATGCTTGATAAACTTATTTGGGTTGTTCTAATATCTTGCATGCTCTTGTATTGATCATATCCTTACATGCTTGATATTGTCATTGTAGTTGTGTGCACACTTGTATCAAATCAACAAAGCTAAAGTAGCACCTCAACTCTTAATCTAGAGGAATCTTAAGGAGAAGTCCAGAGCCCTTCAGTAAGAATTCGGCTTCACTTTTTAGGTATACAAAGTGTGTTTATTTAGTTTGCATAATTAGTTTTTAATTTCGCATTATTTGCATTAGATTAGCTAGTCACCTATTCACCCTCTAGGTGACCTACAATTGGTATCAGAGCTTGGTGTCTTTATTTAGGTCTAACAACCTTGAGTTAAAGATCTTATTTTAGCTAATCAAAATATTTTATTTACACACACATGAATTTCATGACACCTCCCTTGTTTGACATTCTTGACTTCCAAAATTGGAAAGTTAAGATGTCTATGTATCTTAAGGCCTTAGGAATTCATGTCTATTTTGCCACTATTAAGGATTCATATTTTATTAATGGCAACCATCTTGAGGCTAACACAAAAGTCATCCATGCTATAATGAGTATCCTAAATGATAATTGTTTATCTAGGGTGTCTAACATTGAATCGGCTTTTGTAGTTTGGAACACTCTTTTGCTTTCTTGGGGAACAAACGCCAAATAAAAAAGAGAGTGACTCGGAGGATGGAAGTGATGCTTTCAACATGTGCTACATAGTCCAATGGGATGACCCCCTTAAGGTAAACTCTGAATCCAAGCTGGATGAAGATGTTAACATGTCATGTGATGAGCTTACTTTATTTTGTCAACAACTTCTTGAAAATATGATTTGCTTAAAATGAAAAATAAAAATTGAAAAATAAAAATAATTATATTTTAAAAGAAAAAGACTCTTTTAAAAATGAATTTGAAATTATTTCAAAAGAAAATGAATATTTGAAGAATAAAATTATTTTGGTGGAAAAAGAAAAAGAAGTTGTTTTAAAGGAAAAAACTCTTTGAAAAAGAAAATTATTGTAAAAGAAAAAGAAAAGATTTCTAAAAAGAAAAATAATGTTGATTCTTGTCATGTTATCATGCTAATAATATTGCACCTCCTATTGATAAAAATGAGATTCATGTTTTGAAAAAGAAAATTGATTGTTTGGCTCCACTTTGAGCCAATGTGCATTTAATCACAATAAATTGGAGTCTATATTTCGCAAGAAATAAGTTTCACATGTTCACACACATACCCTACCGCATACATCTCATGCACACCATGCTCATACACATCACAACCATATGTATGATAGAGTGTACAATTGTACACATTGCGCCATTTAGCAAAATTTTATTTTGATAGAATAAATCATTTAAATTTTGCTAATAAAAGTGTTTGAGTTCCAATTGTTTCTAACCATCATGGACCCAAAAAGAAGATATGGATACCAAAATCTCCCCCTCTTAAATTTGATGTAGGTGTGGGCTCTCACAAGAAGTGAGAGGTTTGGTGTCTTGATGGTGGATGCATTGGAGCTTGAAAAACACACCCATTTGATGCATCATTATCAAGAAAGCATAGTGGGAGGACCGCCTCATTTTGAAAAAATGAATTGGTTACATCGTGTTGGTAACATTTTCATCCTCTACCTTTAAAATGCTTTTAATGTTTATATGCTAGTGTAGTAATCTAGACTCAATTATATTTATTTTGTACTTAATATTGAGTTGATTGGTTGTTAGCTATACATGTATTTTTGAAAATTTTTAAAGTGTTTTAAATGCTTACATGCCTATATTATGTATTGTTATGCAAATTCTATTGAAACTTGTGTTATATATGTACAATTTTTGAGATACATACTTTCATGCTCCATTTCTTTGTGTATTCAATCATATGTTTAATTGTACATTGTATATCTGTAACTCTCAGTTCCCGATATACGTATGTCAATACTGATATTTGGTATTGATTTAATCATCATGATAGTTAGATTGAGACCATTTCAGCTCAAGATATTATTTCCTATTATTTTGAATTTTTTTAGAATTTTGAAAATTTTTTGGGAATTATTGGAGAAGAATCTCAATTCGGGGTCGATTGGTGTTACATGCTGACTTACGGATTTTTAATTTGCAATGGGGGATGAATTTTAGAAATCTGACTTCACAACAATATTCAGGATGACATCTTCTATTTTTGAGAAATTTTGAGGATTTTCCTAATTTAATAAAGTTTAATCCAATCAAATACTGTTTAAATATTTGTTCAAAAGGAAAAGAATGAAAATGAAATAAAATAAAAATTAGAAAATCCGCATGTGTAGCAAGTTTTGAACCTAAGCCTAATGCAATATAGGGTTGATGCTCTAACCACCTGCAAACTCTAACTTGTAATAATTAGTTGATAGTCATTCAATTTGAACGTTCTCTCTTACCCCTTTTATTCTTCCAAATTACAACAAAAACCAAACGTCTTTTAATTGTTCGTTCCAATCCTCAAACCAATTACTTGGTTTCCCAGGTTCACTGCTCACACCACTTGGCCACTTTCATTTGATGCAAGAATTCGCACGTCAATTTTATAAGTATCCGCTATTTCATCTTCTTCTCCCCAACTAACACACATTCTCCACCTGTAACCCATTTCTTTTCCCTCACTTCTCCACCTGTTCCCCTCTCCTCTCACTCACGTCCGCCCACTCTCTCACTCCCACCCTCCCTCTCTCCCTTTCTCTCACATACTATCTCTCTCTATCTCTCGCCTATAAATATAAGTCTGGACCCTCTCCTCTGAACTTACCACGCAACCTTGAACACGAGCTCCACCCCTCTTCCTCCTCTACACGTGCAGGCCGTTCCCTTGCTGCCGCACATCACCAACACCTCAGAGTCGTTCTCCTCCTCGAGAGAGCTGCGGCACCACCCAACCATGAGCCGCTGTCAACAACACCAAGCTCCCATCTCCAACTAAGCCACGGCCTCCCTATATTCGACGCGCTGTCGAGTTTCACTTGGCCCTACAAACCACACATCCTCCTCAGGCCGTAGCCATCACTGCCGTCCCACCTTCCCATGACCAGACTTCATGATCCATCCCCTTCGGCGAGTTCCGCAGACCATTCCCTAGAGCCAGCATGGCCGTGCTCTCCTTCCTGCGGTGCCGCCGGGGTAGAGCACGACATCTCCGACGATCTCCGCGACCTCCGTCAAACCACCGGCGCCGTCCACGAGCTTCATCGTCGACGGACGTGGTGCTGGAAAAGGGAAGAAGATTCAGACTGAAGGGAAGCGTTCCAGGTATTTTATTTTGCATTTTCCTAGAATTTAGTTCGTTGTGGCATTTCTTCGAACACGTAGTATGCGTTACATGTTAGCTTTAATTTCACCATGTAAAACACATGCTAAAATCACAATAATATTTTGTAGAATACCTAGGATATGCCTCCTAATTACCATGATTTTTAATTTATTTTTAGAAATTTATTTTCAATCGAAAAAAATAAATCAAAAGGCTAGACTGTGCTGTGCACTACACTGTGCACAGCACAGTGCGGACCAGGCCAGGTCAGGCCTGAGCCAGACCAGACCCGAGTCTGGTCAGGCCAGACCAGGCCCAGCCTGGCCAGGTCGGGCCAGACCAGACCCGACTGGGTCTATGCCCAGCACAGACCCGGTCCGGGTCTGTGGATACAGACCCGAGATCACAGACCCGAACCCAACCCAATACAAAATAAAAGAGAAAAAGAAAGAAAGAAAAAGAAAAAGAAAAAGAAAAAGAAAAGAAAAAGAAAAGAAAAGAAAGAAAAGAAAATAAATAAAATACAGAAATAATACTATAGTAATATTACTGTAGCAGGCCCAGACCCAGACCCAAACCAAACACTGTAGCAGATCAAGACTCAGACCCCTTACTATAGCAAACAGACCCGTTAAGCTTTTTATTTATTTTTATTGATTTTTAGGTTTATTTTAATTTGAAAAATTCCAGAAAATTCCCAGAAAATTTCAGAAATTTCACAGAAAATCACAAACTAAATTTGGGACTCTGTTAATTATTTTAAGTGTAATATTACTTAGAATAAGATGAAATTAAATATTTTGTAATTATTATTTAATGATCATTTATTTAAAAATTGCCAATAAATTTCTAAATATCACAAAAATATAAAATTCATAATTCAGTAATATGTAAACATTATACATCAATTTATTATTTTATGCATATATTTTATCATGAAAATATATTTTTAAATAGTTGCTATAAATTCAGAAATTGAATTATTTGGAAATATTAACCAACCAAAATTATAATAAATAATAAAAATTACTTTCTTATTTAACTTATCACTGAATAAGAACATGTCAAGTCTCTAATTAATTCACGTAATATTTAGGCCGCGAATTGTACCAAGAGCCGGTTGCAGTTACGGGAATTCAGATTCTAACGATATCAGACAAGTGTACACGATTCCCTTTCTTTTGACTTTTCTGTTAATCGAGAAATTATCTTTGAACTCTTATCTCTCAATAGTATGTTCGTTATTATCAGTATTGTCTCGTAATCCCGTTAACCACTCTTTTCTTTGATTACACAGATAATTCTTCTGTTTCGATATTATTTCATGATCTGATTATATTGTCTTATGTATCATGTTTTGTATCTCGTTCATGCATGCAACAAACTTAAATTGACATGATTACTTGTATGTGATAGACTGATTTATTGACATAAAATTTTACTGATCATGATAAATACTTTGATCTGGATCTTGAGGATAACTGGATAATAATGAAGCAAGATTGATAGTTAAGGTTGTATATCGATTGATATTGTGATCCTGATATTACTGAAATTTAATTGAGGAAATCAACTTTTATAGTTTGAGAAATTATTCGAAGATACTTGTTGGATTATGGATATATGATCGAGACCGACTTATTATGACCTTTAGATTACGACATCACTTGCACTACTTTGCATGTATTTTGTATCACTTGCACAACTATATATTTGTCACTTGATATGATCACTGTCTACATCGTCCCTTGATCTTGATGCATATTGTTTTCACTATGTGACACTGATATCCTTGATACTGTTTCTGGATCATATACACTGAGTCACACACTATTTTGCATTTGCATTGATTAATAAAATTAATCAAGCTGGGGTTATTGGGGGAGACTGTAGCAGGGTAAATCCAAAGAGGTGTGCTTGGAAGGGCGACCCTTTGTGGGTTTGGATGCCACACGTGATCTTGTTATTTATGCGCGCTCCTGTTATTACATGTTACATAATACATGAGTACAGTGAACTGTTTCTCCATGCTGTGAGGATCCACTAACGTATCACTTGTTTGATATGCAGTTGTCCTGTGGGATGGGGCACAGGATGGTTGCATTAGTTAGGATAATAAAACATGCTAGACATATGCACTTGCATCATATCCTACATTGTCTTTAGTGATCTAGTACCTGACACATATTTTTAAGATACTGATACCTAAGACTTATGTGACATGCATTCTCTTGACTACATGACATTCCTGGACATACCATGTTATTTTATCTTGTGATCTCGAGTTCTTGTGCTTATGTTACACGACAGTTACTTGTCCAGGACGTCTTATGCCATTATATATATGTCACATCATGCATGCACGATCTTATTGTACATGATCCATCTTCCTGATTTTTCCTGTTATTATTATTACCTTCAGTTCTCGATACTGTCAAACATATTGTACTTATGCGCCACTTATTGTTACTACATTTTCATATTCTCTCTTTTATCGTTCTTTTCCCTTCGTGTACTCTTGCTAGTCCGCTTCTGACGGATTTTTATTATTTTTTCAGTATTTACATCAGAATGCCGGAATAGAGAGTTGTTCGTAGATTATATTCTGGTTCAACTGTTCTCGGTGAGTTTAGTTTTCTTTCTTGACTTGTTTTATTCAGATATAGTGAATGATATTGTTTATGATTTAGTTTTTCATATATGTGATTTTATCCCTGCGCTTGGTTGTATATGCATATATGTGGGCTATCCTGCTAATTTATTGACAGCCTAAGGTACTCATGGAAGAGATTTCACTCTTCGTGAGTATCTGCTGGCCATCGTCACATACTTGTATTCCATATTTTGGGAAGCGGGGCGTGACAATATCTTAGGTTTGATGATTCTTGCATGTTTATATGATATATCATGTTTTTGTGAAAAAGAATTTTCATGTTAGTTTTATTTTGAGCCTTATTGACTTATCTCTATGATTTTGTTGATTACATGATTTTTGTACACTCTATATATCTTTTGTTTACTCATGGTTTTGATTTATGAGCCTATATGAGATTTATAGATTTTTTTATTGTCGACTCTCGTATAGTGTTCCTATATTATAGAATATATATTTGTTTTATTTCTTACTTGAAGGATTTCGTACTAGTTTTCATAATTATCATAAAACTAGTTTCGTAGTTTTCAATTGGTAGAATTTTCAAATATGTTAAAATAATTTTAAATCTTATTTTTGAAAACTCCTACCATCCAAGGACAGTTGGATAGGCGATCATGCCTTGTGTGCTCTTTAATGAAAATATCTTTCAAACATGTGCATGATAAGGGTGGATGATATGAGTTATATGCATGATCTTCATGTTATTTAATTTTTATATACTCATATGTGTTTTTCATATATGTATGATTCAAATTTCAATTGACATTTTCATTTTCATACAAACATATATATGATTTTGATTGTGCTTGTTTTACAATGTCTTTACACATTTTTTAAAGCACAAAAATTATTTTATGCTATGCTTGATTTAATTCTAAATGTTAATTTGATCTTTACAAGCTTATGCATTGATTTCAATTGGTATTTTTTATATCAAAATGTACTGCATTATTCACCTTCAATTGGTATCAAAATCTACAATTGGTATCTTAAAAATTTTGTTTATTTACAAGTGGTACCAATATATATTTTGTCAAGTACAATTTGATTTCATTGATATCATAATTCATTTTGTTGACTTCAAGAAATTTTAAATTTTATTTTAAAAATGATTTCAAAATTTTTCAAAATTTGCTCGATATATATTGCCTATATGCAAGGGAAGCTTAACATCTCATATATATATAGACTCATATTGAGTGTATTCTACATATTGAGGAGCTTGGTCTCTCTTCTTTATGTGATACACGTGTATAGGAGGAGCTTAACATCTCCGTCTATACATTATATATTATACTATGTGGGTTAGGGTCTAGTCATCCCTTCTCCATGTAATACATGTATGCAGGGGGAGTTAACTTAACGTCTCTGCTTTTCATGAATGTATATCACAATACTTTTATATTGTTTGTTTGTCTTCACTCCTCTATTGATGAATTGATAAAAGGGGGAGAAGAATTTAGAGAGTTTATATTTGATGCTATGTGTTTTTGTTTATGTAGATATGCTTGCTTATGCGCTTTCATTGAATATTTATATGTTTATTTGTTATACATGAGTTAAGGGGAGCTTTTATGAAGCTTCTCTTTAATCCAGCATATATAACTCCATGAGTTTTGTTATCATCAAAAAGGGGGAGAATGTTGGCCCAAAGGCCCATCACTCTAGTTTTGATGATGATTAACTCATGTAGTTATAGTACGAATGATATTGTGTTTATATAGTTTCAGATATTTGATCAAGATCTTAGTCGGTATTTAGCTTCAACAAAAGATTGAAGTCAAGTTTTGAAGCTAGCTTCAATCAAGATCGCATCAAGTACTCAAGAAGAGTTTAGCTTGTCGAATCAAAATTTTGGACCAAGTCAAGAAGGAGGAGAAGATTTTCAAGAGAAGACTTGAGTTAAGAGTTTGTAAGTTTAAGATTTTTGTTTTAGGATAAAATGTAAAGGATATATTATTTATGGATTACTCAAGCTCATACACACACACACAAAATTTATATAGTGTTTTCATAAGAAAAGTTTTCGATTTTAGTTTTAGCCGTTTTGGTTTTAAGCTTTAACTTTGATGCCTCAAAAATAGTTCACTTGTTTGTAATATGTGTTGATTTTTGATCATACATATTTGTAATTCAAAGTATTTATAAGAACTTATTTTTGTGAATTTTATGGAGATTTTACGAAATTTAAGATGTATTTTAAAAAGTTATTACAACTGTTTTTTGGGCTTCTGGCGGTCGAACGATCGGTCAACCGAAGCAAGGCTCAGTCGACTGAAGTGCACAAGACGTGCACAAGCCCATATGACTTGAGATTGGTTGACTGACCAGTCGACCGCAGTAGAGATCGGCCGACCAACTGATCGATCGACTGAGTCTGCAGAGCTCTTGGGTTTTCTCGGTCGACCGGGCTGCCGATCGTTCTCCTGATTTGTTCAACACCCTTGTAGTTTTTTGGCCATAACTTTTTATCTTATATTTAATCAATATAATTTAAATTTTATTTCAAAGATAACTTTTAGGGATACATTTCTTATTCAATAGTCAATTTTGATTCAAGTGTTAAAGATGTCAAATATTGGGTTGGAGTCTGTTCTTGTTTTGAAAACAGTTTGCAGTTTCTGGTTTGATACTTTTTAGTATTTTATTGATAACGTTTGACTCCGAAAAGATATTGATTTGATTTAAGTTGCATTAGAAAGAAGATGTAAAGATCTACAAATTCTTTTATATACTTATTTCTAAATTCTAAAGTTTTAGGCCTTAAAACTATGCTGAAATTTAAACTATTGCATAGTCGGGTCTGTGGTGGGTCGACCGCCCGGTCGACCGCCAGACTCCAACGGTCAAAAATTTGACCGTTGGTCGGTCGACCGAGAAGTCGACCGACAGGCCATTTCTGGCAGTTTTTGAACCATAATGGCTAGTTTTCTTGACCTATAAATATGGAAATTTTGGGTGAGTTTTACACAAGTTTTTCAAGAGCTTATTTTCCCATCTTCAATAGAGTTTTCTCAACAAGTTTTTTGGGCTTTATTGCCACATCAAAAGCGAGGTAATCAAGAGTGATTCTCTTGAGTTTTCAAAAGTATTTCTTCGAGTTTTTCATCTCTACGTCTATCTTATTTTCTCACACAAGCTTAAGCTATCCATTGCTATATCCATCCTCTATAGGAACCTTGTTTGTGAGAGTATTCATTAGTGATCAAGAGAAATGATCACCAAGTGTTTCACCTTTATATTTGGAGGAGTTGTAGAGGTTGCGACCTCAGCGAGCTTGCGGGTTCGCGTGTGTTGTTCTTTCATGAACAAGTGAGGAATTTGTGGGTCCAAGAGTTCTTGAGGGAGATCGTTGTAGGTGTTGCGGCATCGAGTGATCTTGCGGGATCGATTATAGTGGAAATCCTTCATAGTGGTGAAGGTGGGGACGAAGAGCAAGTGGCTCGAACCTCAAAATAAATCTTCCGTGTTTGCGATTGCTTATCTCTCTCACATGTGTTAATATATCTTGCATGGTTTTATTGTTTACATTCTCATATGCTTGATATACTTGTACTTTATTGATATACGTGCTTGGATTGTGTTAATATCTTTCATGCTCTTGTATTGATCATATCCTTACATGTTTGATATTGCCATTGTGCTTGTGTGCACACTTGTATCAAACCAAGAGAGCTAAAGTAGAACCTCAACTCTTAGTCTAGAGAAATCTTTAGGAGAAGTCCATAACTCTTCACCAAAAATTTGGCTTCACTCTTTGGGTATACAAAGTGTGTTTATTTGGTTTGCATAATTAGTTTTTAATTCTACATTATTTGCATTAGATTAGCTAGTCACCTATTCACCCCCTCTAGGTGACCAACATCTTTTTCTTTATGGATTTTGTGGGTATAATCCACTGAAAACTCTCACAAGACAAAACTCGTTCTCTAGGGTAACCTAGAGCTTTAATAGCTTATCGCAAATGCTAAGTGCAATCACGATTCCTACGAAAGTGAGTTAGATCAGATTAGCTCTG
This sequence comes from Agave tequilana, assembly GCA_038442645.1. NCBI lineage: Eukaryota > Viridiplantae > Streptophyta > Magnoliopsida > Asparagales > Asparagaceae > Agave > Agave tequilana. The sequence continues at coordinate 24,714 of JAVJIF010019114.1, read as the reverse complement.
TTTTATTTTTTATTTGTTTTACTCGAGGAGCAAAATATATGTGTGGGGGTGTGATCGGTCGCTAATATTGCTTATATATCATCACATTCCCATATTATTTGTTTCATAAACTCTGCTAGTTAATTATCTTTTTGTCTAATTATTTGCAAGGCCTCTACTAAATGAAAGAAGGGAGAAAACGAGCCCAAAAGCCCATTGAAATTAAGATTAAATCAAAATCAATGATGAGGGCAAATGTTTAGCTGAATATCAGAGGAAATCTTAGAGATAACACCAAATAAAAACTGGTTAAATTCGAATTTTTATGAGTCCATTTCGGTTAGCTGAAGATCAACACTGGTATCGTCAAATTCATAGCTCAAATCGAGAAACCTGTTGGAGAAACTGATGAATCATTAAAACTAAAAGCTGCACCACCCAGGTGTAGCCACACCCAGGCCGTGAAAACGCGGACAAAAGCTACACTTCTTCTGCCATTCTGTTGAGATATGGGCAGTGTTTGCTCCCCCTATCGTCAGACTCTTTCCGTTCTATATTTTGCCATAAATACATGTAAATTCTCAGTACAGGGGAAGGACTTAGCAGAGAGCATAGGTTAGGCTCTTCTGTAGTTTGTAACCTAGGTTTTTAGTTTTCTTTTATATAACTTTCATTTTATTTATGTAACTGAGAGGAGAGGAGAGTTTCATAGAGGAATGAGAGTGAAGCTTGTACTGAGGGTGACACCGATGTAAGTTCTTCTTTTCTTTCATTTTTATTTGAATTGAATCAAAATTATGGTTTTATATTCTTCTTCTTATCTTACTCTTCTTCTACCAATTTTTAATAGTAATCTAAATGAAACCTATAGTATCGAACATGCCTTGCCATTGCAAGTGCCCTTGATGGCTTAGGATGATGGATAGTTGTTTTTATATATTTTCTGCTTGTTTTTGAATTCATAGTTTAAGTCCGAGAACGAGAAAGATCCTATCTGTCATGCTTTGCTTGCCTTCAAGACGAGATAAGTCTTTACCAATGATTCAAGGTAATCATAAACTAGAAGAGTTAAGTAAGTACTTTTAAGTTTTTCTTCTTTTCTTTTAATTTTTAGTTTAGATCACCATTATCACCAACTCTCAACTCTATTCACTATTTTCACTTTTTTTGTATAAATTTATTTTTTATTTTTCTTCTCCTTCTCTATCTATCACTTTCTTCTTAACTTAACCTTAGACTTTATTTTCATTTTCTTTACAAGAACAAGAGAAGAACTTTTAACCATTTTTAGTGAATTAAAAGAGAACTTATAACACGCTTCCTTAGCAAGTCCTTCCTTGTAAATCACGATCCGCATAGCCACTTGCTATCGTGATAGCATTGAGTACCTTGTACTTTATTATTAAGTTCTGAAATTCTGTATTTTTTGTGTGCAGGTAGAACTCAATCAGACCACTCTTGTGTAGAATTTGAAAAATGTGATCGTTAGAGCAATTCTTGTTGACAGGCATATGAAGTTATCGACAGCCAGTAGTTCAACTTGCTTGTTTTGCCTTATAACTACTAGTTTCTTCTCTAAACTTGTCCAGATCCATTTTCAATGCTTATTTGTGTTTCAATATGTCTTTATTGTTTGTATTAGCTGAGTAATGGTCTCTAACCTTCTTCTATAAATATGTCTGATTAGAGAGTGTTTCATACACAAGTTACGAAAAAGATTTTCAAGTGTTCAATTCTAAAATCTCTTATGAAAATTTTTAGTGCTTTTCAGTTCTATTCTTCTCTAGTTTTCTCACACAAGCCTAAGCTATCATCTCTACATCTATCCTATAGGGTCCTTGTATGTGAGAGTATTTTGTTTATTGTCAAGGGTTGATCACAAGTGTTAAATCATTGTATTTGAGTGTTTCGAGGTTGGGCCTCTATCGAGCTTGCAGGCTCATTGTTGAAGTTTTTGCGGGGATAAGTAAGAGAGCTTGTAGGTGTTGCTGCACCGAATGATCTTGTGAGATCGATTATAATGAAAATCATTCATCGCGGTGAAAAGTCGAGATGAAGAGCAAGTTACTCGAACCTCGAAACAAATCTCCCACATTTGTGATTGCTTATCTCTCTCTCTCTCATATTCACTCTTATTTAATATCTTGCATTATTATAATTGCTTATCTTTATGCTTGATATTATTTTATGTGTTTGCACTCATTTTAACCAAGAAATTTATGTGTTTGCACTCATTTTAACCAAGAAAACAATTAAGCACCTCACTCTTATTTAAGAGGAATTACGAGAAAAAGTTCAGAGCCCTTTATGGGGTATATGACTTCATTTATTGATTGTGAATTTGATATTATTTATGTGATCATATTTGTGTAGAATCACTAGTTAAAATTTCACTTATTCACCCCTTCTAGGGGATTTCACTTACTTCTAGTGTTTAGTTTCAACATAAGATTCAAAATAATGTTTGAAACTAACAAATGTTGATTCAAGAGTTCAAGTATAAAGATTATATTAAGCACTCAAGGAGTCAAGCTCAAAAAAGCAAAGTGTTTGGATCAAGTCGAGAAGAAGATCAAGTTCAATAAGAAGATTTGAAGTTTATTATTAGAGTTTGTAAGAATTTAAAAGTTTTCAAAATTTAGATTAGATTTGATTACTCAAGCTTACACGTACAAAGATTTTTTAAAACAATTTTATTATTTTTAGCTTATGGTTTTATATTTTGAAAAATTAAGTTTAACCATTTACACAAATATTTTTAAGTACTTTCAAATGTCTAAAACATGTTTTGATCATATACATTTGTACTAAAAATTATGTTTAAAGTAATAAATTTTAATATATTACAAAATAATTTTAAAAATAAAATTTATAACTGTCCAGTGTACCAGAACAGTCGATAGCTAAACGCTGCTGTAGACTCCTGATACTGGCATGCGTAAGACTGAGTGCAACTCAGCTATTGGCAACCTCCTATAACTGTCGACGGAGAGTTCAATAGAACTGAGTTTGAGCTCAATTTGTCGACAGCCAGTCTAACAAAGACTAAGTCTGTCTCAGTCTGTCAACAACTACACTTGATCGTCGACATGTATTATATAGTTTTTAAATAATGTGATTGTTACAACCATGCCTGTCGATAAGCATGTATAGTTGTCGACAACCAAGTAGTCAACTTTCATTTTTTGTCCCCCAAGGGCTATTTTATTGTGTAAACATATTCAAATTCATTTCTAATGTTTATTCTATGTTTTAAATATGTTTTTTATTGCTAGATTTACTGAGTTTTGGTCTCTATCCTTCTCCTTTATATAGAAGAGATTAGTGATGCTTTTGCATTAAGAAAATTAAGAGAAAAATTAAGTTTTGTAAAGAGTTTTCAAGTTTCTCATTCTAAATGTTTTATAAAAAAAGTTTTTCTTGAAGTTTTTCAATTCCAAATCTCTAGTTTTCTCTCACCCACACTTGAGCTTTCAAATTCTTATCTATTCTATAAGTTGGGTTTTTAAGAGAGTTTTGTTAGTGGTCAACAATTAATCACAAGTTGTTTCTAATTATTGTATTGAGTGTTTGGAGGTTGCTGCCTCGTTCGAACTTGCGGTTCATGTGTTCAAGTTCTTGCGGGAACAAGTAAGGAAGCTTGTAGTGTCACGACATCGAGTGATCTTTGGGATCGTATTTAGTGAAAATTCTTCATTGTGGTGAAGGTGGGGATGTAGAACAAATTAGTTGAACATCAAAACAAATCTCTCGTGTTTACGATTGCTTTTCTCTCTTTCATCTTACTTTTGTTTATATATCTTGCTTGCACTTACTTGCTTATCATTATATGCTTGCACTCGTTTAAACCAGAAAAGTAGTTAAGCACCTTAACTTTATGTAAGTGGAATCACGAGGAGAAGTTTAGATCCTTTCACCTGGTATACAGCATCATTTCTTGGCTGTGAATTTAACATCGTTTATGTGCTCATATTTGTGTAGAAGTGATAATTAAGTTTTAATTTTCGCATTTGATTAGCATATCACCTATTCATCCCCTCTAAGTGATTTCAATATTATCCACAGGGAGTTGAGTACATTTTTACCTTTTATTAAGTGAATCGGGTCAGGTCGGGTCCATAGTAGGTTAGGTTGGGTTTATTTTTGAAATCCAATATGAGTTCCTAGCTCAACAATAGTAGCAACATCTGTTGCTCTCTTTTGCGGGCTGCCTGGCCTCAAGCCAGCCTAACCCTTAATATCGGCCAGATCCATTATTGGCTAGGTCTCTAGTGCCGCCGCCGGCTATCCTTGGTCGCCGATCAGACCAAAAAAGGTGAGAGATAAATAGATGGGGGAGGAAAAAAAATAAAGAAAGAGAGTAAGGGAGGGCTGCTGTCGACTTGGCTCTATCCACCACCGCTGTCGGCTACCCTACCACCGTCGGTCAGCCTTTGGCCACCGGCTAGAAAAAGAGGGAGAGGGAGAGGGCTTGTGGAACAGAGGTAGAGAGAGGATTGAATTATTATGAGAATTATCTTCTCATTTCATATAATATATATACTTTTGCAAGGTCCAATCAAATAGTGCCACCTCACCCTCATCTCCACTGCCATGCACATACAAACCGCCTCTTCTCTCCCTTAATCATGGATTATTTATAATTAATGGCTTAATTGATTAACTTATATAGTTATTGTTCAAAGGTAGTTCTACTTAAGATTTGGATAACTTTACCATTCAGTGCCAAAATATGAACCGTAATTATATGCGCAGAATTAGTGAATCTGAAGTTAAAGAGGCCTTAAAGAGGATGAAGTCAAGGAAAGCTGTTGGCCAGGATGGAATTCCTCTTGAGATATGGAGATGCTTAGGAGAGGTGGGCATAAGATGACTAACAAACCTCTTCAATAAGATCTGGCTAACTAAAAAGATGCCAAATGAGCGGAGGAAGAGTACTCTACTACCTTTTATAAGAACAAGGGTGATATTCATAGTTGTTCAAATAATCATGAAATAAAACTTGTGTCACACTATGAAGTTTTGGGAAAGGGTAATTGAAAACAAGTTAAGGCAGAATGTTAAAATATCAGAGAACCAGTTTTGGTTTATGCTAGGGCAATCGACGACAGAGGCTATTCATTTACTTCGTCAACTTATAGAGCGATTTCGAGAGAGAGAGAAATTTGCATATGGTCTTTATTGATTTAGAAAAAACTTATGATAAGGTGCCAAGAGAGGTATCATGATTGACATTGATGAAAAAGGGAGTCCCCATCAAATATATTGACATAATCAAGGATATGTACGATGGAATACTAGCAAATGTCAGAACTTGTGGAGGCATAACAAGTGATTTTCTATCACAATTAGATTGCATCAAGGGTCCGCATTAAGTCCATTCTTATTTATCATAGTAATGGTTAAGCTCACTAGAGCTATTCAGGATGAGATATCGTGGTGTATGCTATTTGCTGATGATATTGTCCTAGTCGATGAAACGAGAGTTGGGGTAAATGCAAAATTGGAGTTGTGGAGGCAGACTCTAGAGTCTCGAACTTTTAGATTAAGTAGGACCAAAACAGAGTATATGAAGTATAAATTCAGTAAATAGAGAATCTGAGATTATAGTGTTGTGACACTAGATGGTCAAGAAATACCGATGAGCAGCCATTTTAAATACTTGGGTTCTATTATCCAAAAGGATGGGGAGATCAACAGTGATATCAACCATAGGATTCAAGCTGGATGGTTGAAATGGAGGAGCGAACAGGACTTTTATTTGATCGTAATAGTCCGTTATGGCTAAAGGAAAAGTTTTATCGGACCGCTATTCGACCAGCTTTGTTATATGGCACAAAATTTGTTCAGAAGATGAGTGTAGCAGAGATGCGCATGCTTTATTAGACGTGTGGTAACATAAGGAGAGATAAGGTGAGAAATGAGAATATTCGTACTAAGATAGGCATAGCCTCTATAGAAGAGAAGATGAGGGAGGCGATGGTTTGGTCATGTGTGACGTAGACCTACAGATGCACCAGCCCGACGAGTAGATTATATCAAATTAAGATAAGTTAAAGAGAGCATAGGAGACCAAAGAAAACATGGATGGAGATAATACGATAAGATACATAGGCTAAAGGTCTTAGCGAAGGCAAATTGCTCGGTAAGAATGAGTGAAAAAAGCTGATCTATGTGCCCGATCCGGCGTAATTCTCCTTTGGTTCATGTAACCTACCCCCAAATACTTGGGATAAATTGCTTAGTTGTTGTTGTATATTATATGCTAAGCATAATATTTGTATACAATCTATGTACAACTAAACATATATGAATATACCTACAATATACACCAAAATTCATGCATTCCACTATTTAAATTTATAAAATACATACATGGATTTATACACGTAGACCAAGGTATTCTTATATATAAATACTTATATTTTCATCATATATGTATAAGAAACAAATAAATTCTCAAATCTCTCTTTAAATTTTCATCCACTAAATGTACCCACCCTCTTGTACACATACTTAAATTAGGGATTATTATTTTATCATCCCAATAATCATACTAAAATTATAATCACATAGATTACCATATAATTATCACATTATAAACCCAAAATCAGAAGTAGGGCATCTAATCCCTGATTAAAATGATCCGGGCATTACACAGGTGATTGTACGAGCTTTGTCGATATCAAAAAATCATTTCTTCTCTTTCTCGCTAAATTTTTGTGGTTGAACTTTAATAATTTTATTCCCAATATCTTATCAGAAACTAGCTAATAATGGTGTGTAAGCAAGCTAATCATAGTGCTAATTAGGTAAGCTATCTAATCATAGTATTAATTGAGCAAGCTAGATAATCATAGTGTTAATTGAGTAAGCTTGCTGATCATAGTATTAATTAAGCTAGCTTGCTAATTGTGGTGTTAATTGAGTAAGCTTGCTAAGCGTTGTGTTAATTGGGTAAGCTAGCTAATCATAGTATTAATTGAGTAAGCATGCTAATCATGGTGTTAAATGAGATAACTTGCTAATCATGGTGTTAATTGAGTAAGGCTAGTAATCGTGGTGTTAATTGAGTAAACTTGCTAATTATAGTGTTAATTAAAAAAGCTTGCTAACCGTGATGTTAATTGAGTAAGCTTGATAATCACGATATAAGTTATATAAACTCATTTATCATGATATCAGAAAACCCTCGGCTCGTTTCACAATCTAGATTCCCCAAAAATTGATGTAAATTACATAGCATGATAATATACATACATAAATACACACACACACACATACATAACACACACACACACATACATAATACACACACACATACACACACATGTACACCCCCCCTATAGGTCGAGATTATTAGTGAAAATTGTCACTTATGAGGTGATTGAAATAGTGTCTTGATGTTAGTAAAAGAAGAATCTTGAATTTATTACCAAGTCGTTTATGAACTGAAAGCTTGAGAAAATTTAATATATCATTAAACCCAAATGGGAAAATATGGTATAAAACACAGTATTAGTGATCTATTGATTGAGGAAAATCTACACAGAAAATACAGAATTTTAAAAATAAAGAATAGAAGTGCAAGGTTCTCAATTATACTGTGATAGTAAGTGGCTTTGCGGATCGTGATCACAAGGAGGGACTTGCGATGGAAGTATATTGTAAGTTCTCTTTTAGTTCACTTAAAATGATTAAAAATTCTTTTTTATTTTATAAAGAAAAAGAAAAGAAATTTGTGTTAATTTAGAAAAGAGTGGTAGATAGAAGATGATGCTGTTGGAGAATAAAAAACTAAGTTAAAGAAAAGAAATAAAAAGAGTAAAAAAGTGTAGGTTTTGAAATCATTTTCTTACACTTTGCTTGCTAAGTGTTAGAACTCTCCCCCACACCTATCTTATGCATTGTCCTCAATGTATGAATAAATGCATATATGCATGAAAAAGAAGGAAAATGTTACCTTAAGGTGATGGATCCGATGGTGGTCGGATTGGGCCAAGCATTGCTACCCATCTAAATAATATGGATTATCAGGGAACTCACCTTTGATGACCTCTTTTTATTTACAGTATTACAACCCCCTAAGTGAATAGGATCATGAATGACCCTAACATTAAAATCATCCCGGTTATATAACCAATCTTGAAATATCATCTCGGAGTCATTTTGTTCAATACCTAGATCCAACAAAAGATGTGATTCGGGAGAATAGTTCATTTGGGCTAAAAAAAGATAGGTTGGGGAACCAATACTGATTCGACAAAATCAAGTTTAGTTTCCGGAGTCGGGTTGTGGTTCAATAGTTGGTTACAAATCAAAGAATTATAATTCACATTCATTTCCCATCAATGGAATGTAACTATCCAAAATAGGTGACTCAGTTTCAAGATTATGGATACAGGAATCAATTTCAGCTCGAGAAATGGGTCCAAATCAGTTAACGATATCGAAGTCAACTTAGATTTGAAAATGGGAACTGAATCACAAGTTTGGGGATCGGGTTCACATTCACAGTCAAGTTCAATTTCTTTGAATGAAAAACTTGCCAAGTTGTCAAAAGTTTGGGATTGGTCAAGTTTAAGTTGGTGTGAAGAAATAGAATCTTGATTAAAGTTTCAAGACACCATGATTCTTGGTTCCTATCAATATGGCTAGGGCAATTAGAATTGATCAAATATTGATAAGGGAGAGTTTTTTCTTCCCTATAAGTATTGTTCAATTGACTCATTAGTGCTTTTAGCCTATTGAAGGAATTTTTTGGGACTGAATCATGAATTCCATACTTTTTCCTAAGTCTGTAGAAAAGTCACCTAGAGGGGGGTGAATAGGTGACAATGCTAATCTAGTGAACTTAATGCGGAATTTAAAAACTAATTGCAATTACAACAATGATGCACACACAAGCAAGTATAAGATATAGCAATTTGTACAAAGTAAAGAGAGAGAGCAAGAGTCAATGGATCAAGCGCAAACAAAGAGATATGTTCCGAAGTTCGAGCACCCAGCTCTACATCCCCGCCTTCGACACACGAAGGATTTCCAATCCACTAGCTTGTCCACTAAGGACTCCCACTAAGGGAACCTCCACCGAGGATTTGGGGCAATCACAATTACAAGGAGTTCCCAACTCCCCTTCTTACAATCTCAACCTCCTTCTTGAGGCACTCCTCCAATACAACAAACAATCACCTCACAACTTGAGGGATTAGCACCAAGCTTACACAAAACTCCTCACAACCCAATTTGCACAACCTCCTCAACACAATGAGGGAAATGGCACAAAGCAAGAAATGGGTTTACAACTAAGTGGTTTCAAACAACAACCACAAACAATATCTTTTCCCACACAAATATCCTATAGATATAGATAGTAGATTTTTGCTCAAGTGTGGAGAAAACCAAAGGAATGGAAATCAGAAATCATAAAGAAAAATCCTTGGGAAAAACTGAAACAAAGATAGAGAAGTTCAATCAAAATCCTTTCCCAAAAACCCTTTCTTTGATTTTCCAAACCCTAACAAAAACACCAAATGTATTGTTCAATTTGAGCTCAAAAACTTCTTTTGATTGCTGTAAAAACACCAGAGAGTATGAAAAATTTCGCACAAAAATTCTTAGAGAAAAACTCTTGCAAATGGGGTATTTATAGGCAATTATCAGAAAATAGCCGTTGACAGAAATTTGCCAGATATACCCTGCCGGTCGACCGGCCCGGTCGACCTTCCAACGGTCAATTTTTGACCGTTGGAAACTAACGGTCGACCGGCCCGGTCGACCGAATAATCCAGAGAGCAGACTATTCTGCTCCGGTCGACCGTCCCGGTCGACCGCTGACTGTGCCAGAAACGTGCACAGGTTTGTGCACGTCGTCGGTCGACCGTGACGGTCGACCGGCTACATGCGGTCGACCGTTACGGTCGACCGAACTAGCCTGGCAGGCAGCAAATAGGTCAGAAAACTGAGGTAAAAAATATTCCAATAAATCCCACAAAATCTCTAAAATTCCACAAAAATAGTTTTATCATTTTATATTAAAATACAAACTTGTGTTAAAAATCCTAACACAAATTTCAAACATATTTGACTATTTTTGTGTCATAGAAATTTTGCCAAAAACCAAAAACCGTATTTTCTAAACCTTGTATTTTGAATAGAAAATACACATTGTCTAAAACTCATCCATGATACAAAAATATGATATTTAAACACTTTGAAGCATATTGTATATGAATAGAAATTCAATATACAAGAAACATATATATATCATGATTTTTGTCATTAAGTCCAAAAATATGTTTTGTTGTAAATACCAAAACATAAAACACATGGAATAGATTATCAAACAAAGTTTGTCTAAACAATTGAAGCATGCATGTATATAGAACAAATCTAATATACATAAACCATGTAAACTTGTTTTGATAAAAAATCTATTCATGAAAACCAAGATCGGTTAAACCTAAAACCGAAAATCAAAACATGAAAGGTGTGTGTTGTGAACTTGAGCTTATCATACTATTCTAATCTTTACAATTAGGATCTAAACCCAAACTAAAACTATGGATACCTAAGTCTTCTTGTAGAGCGCAATCTCCAAGCTAGAGCGCAATCTCCAAGTCGGCTCGATCCAAAAACTCTTGATTCACCGAGCAAGTGCAATGTATGATCTTTGATGCGCGGGCTCTTGAATCAACATGTGAAAGATGTGTGAAAGCTTTCACCAACTAATATCTTGTTTAATATCTGAAACTTAAACATTGCAAGATTATTAGTACACATAACTACATGAGTTAATCATCATCAAAACTAGAGTGGAAGGCCTTTGGCCAACAATCTCCCCCTTTTTGATGATGACAAAACTCATGGAGTTATATATGCATGGATTAAAGTAAAGCTTCAAAGAAGCTCCCCCTTAACTCATGCATAGGAATAAACAAACAATAAGATGCATATAAACAGGGTTCTTGACATAAAATGAATATACATATGAAACATGCTATTGATTCCAATTAAAACAAAACAACTAAATTACCAAAACATACTCTTGATATCAATAAAAATGAAACATAAAACATGCACATAAAACATGCATAGACATGCATATAAACAAGGCTTCTTTTCATCAAATGTAAACTATATGCAAACACAAATATGCATATAAAACTCAAATTCTTCTCCCCCTTTTTGTCAATCATCAAAAAGGGTTAAAAATAAAAGCAAAAACAATAAATTTTTCTCCCCTTTAAAGCAAAGAACTAATAAAGGGTCAAATCAAATATGATACCAAAAAAAATGTGGCAATGAAGTGTATATTGATACCAATTTTGGAATAAAACAATACTAATTTTGAATTTCCTTAAAAACAAATCTTGATACAAATGAAACTATTGTTCTTTAAAACACAAGATACCAATTGAAAATTAAATCAATTGAAAATTTGCTTTAACATTGTTTCAATTTGAAAAGTTCAAGCTAAGCATAAACAAAATTTGTGATATCTTGAAGCACAAATAAATCATCTATATATATATGTAAGAAATAGATACCAATTGAAATTGATACTATATGAAGTGCAAGCATACATATATAAATACAAACATATATGAGTATACAAAAAGATGTCATATTGATACCAATTGAAAGAGTTCAATGATACCAATTGAAACAACAATAAATACAAGTGTATATCTCATATAACCTACCACCCAATCATGGTTCAAGATAAAAAGGATTTTCATTATAAAGCATACAAGAACATGATCTCCCATCCAACCGCCCATAGATGGTAGGGGTTTTCAAAAAATGATTTGAACAATATAGTATGTTTGAAAGGCTCTACCAATTTGAAGAATACCAACTAGTTTATGAAAATTTGAGAACTAGTAGAAATCCTTCAAGATAAAACAAAAAAGAATTTTTCATGAAACATGAAAATCACAAGATCACTAAACACTCAAAGTCCATAAAGCTCATATCATACTCATGAAAAACACAATCATGAGAAACATAATAAAGTGAGTGAACAAGTGTAATGTGAAATACATTTCATCATGAAAATGGACAATTAAACTTAATATAGAAATTATCAAATCTTGATATAATAGTGAATCATGTAATTTATTGAAATCATCATATCAATTGAAATCACAATCAAACATGGAAATCATCATAATGATTTAAACTTCAAGGCATATGTATGTCATGTACAAACTAAAGTATACATACATATCCCAAACATGAAGAGTCCACAAAAGTATATGCATGAAGGCACGTGGCTCAAGGATGTATATGTATAAACAATAATTTGGACAAGATAGACATATACATGAAGTCAACCACAAGATCATAGAAACACATTAAAAATGAGGAATACAAGTCAAATGCATGAATCATCAAAACTAGACTATACTAGTACATCAAATGACTACAAATGAGCGTTCAAGCACAAATATATAAAGGTCTATTTGTAGCTCACTAGTTGTACAAGTATAAATCCTAGTCTTAATGAAAACTAACATTCAAGCAAGTAATCAAATCATGAGGCATAAAATGGGTCAAAAATCAATATGATCATATTAATCAAAAATATGAAGTATTAATGACCTTTTAAAACTAAGATGGATGTATGATGCAACGATCTCTCAAAACAAGACTAAGAGCCGTATACCGCGTGAAGGGTTCTGAACTCCTTCCTCCTGATTCCCCTTGAATGGGTTAGAGGTGCGCAATGCAACCTTGTTGTATGAGAATAGATCGAACAAAGAATGAATAAAGTGCAATGATGAAATGCACACAAGATATATCACAAACATCCATATAATCATCTAAACAAAAATCATGGAATCATGAACATCATATGATCATCATGCATATGCATGTGCATTAGATCTAGGGCATACATGTTAGCTTAAACAAGAAGTGAACACCAAATATAGATCCATATGAAACATGGGTGCTCAAGTAACTAAACATGTATATCTCAAGTCTAATGAACAAGGCATAATCATCAAAACACAACATGCTATAAATGAATGATCTAAAAAGCATGTAAATAATAAATGGGAGTTAGAGAATGATACCAAAACCAATGAAGGTGCATCTCTAGTTCTCCAAAACATGGTGGTCATCTCCACCTAATCTCCTTGAGAGTGAAGCATCCAAATAGTTCTCATTCAAGCTCGGAACGCATCCACCTCAAGGTACCTCCACTCTCACGTGATGCGAGAGCTCCCACCTACATCAAAAGCCAAAGAGGTAGTTTTTGGTACCCATTTTCTAGTGGGTCCACGGGGGTTAGTTTCTTTTCTCACCCAAACAAAATTAGTTGCTAAATTTTCATGATAAATGCGATCATAACAAAATCTAGCAAGGTGGCCTTTTCGACCACAATGTGTACAAGTGTACACGTGAGCATACATATGATGATGGTGATCATGAGAAGCATGTGTATGCCTAGATGGGTGTGCATGCAAGGTTGGAACTTGTTTCTTGCGAATCAAGATTTCCAAACGTGTGTGATTCATGGCACAATGGCTCAAGGTGAAGCCCAAACAATCAACACTTTTCTTCAAATTATTTATATCATTTTCTATGCTAGAAGACAAAGTGGAACATGCTATAGGAGTGCAAGAAGTAGAAGCTACATTAGCATGACAAACATGCAAATCAATATCATTTTGCAAAGATTCATTTTAGACAAAACCAAATTCAATTCTTTAGTAATAGAATCAATTTTATTTTTCAAGGTAAGGTTTTCTTTGAAAACACAATCCAATCTTGAGGATAAAATCTCATTGTGCTCCAAAATATCATCACAATCATTTTTGCCTTTTAAAACTTCAATTTCTTTTAAAGCAATGTCTAGTTGAGATCTTAGTGAGTCACATTCACTAGTAATCTCTTCCTTCTCTTGCAAAACGGTTTCAAAAGTAGAGCATAAATTCTTCATTTCTTTTTGTAAATCAAAATGTTTTTCTTTCAAAGAGTTATGTTTTTCCAAGAATTTTTCAAGCTTAGAAGCAAGGTCAACATTCAAATTTTGAACTTCAAAACAACCATGGCAATATGAACTAGAGCTATCATCTATTTGAGAGTCCGATTGTACCTCATGGGAGTCATTCCCATATGCCATAAAATAAGGCTCTTCGGATACATCTCTCCTAGATCTACTCATATTGTTGATGATCCTTGGAAGCTCCGGAGATGTCAATACGCTCCAAACTGCAAAAGCCGAGTTAAAACTATCAAAAACAAGTAAGAGATTATTATCAAAAGATGCTCTAAGTGTTTGAAGTGCAAGTGCATTAGCCTTCTTATGCTTACTAGTATTTGGGAGGGCTTCTATGGTGATGGCTTGATAAACTAGATGACCTAGTGTTTTTAAATATCTAGTCATGTTAACTTTCCAAGAGTCAAGTCTAGTATGGTCAAACATAGGAGGGCTAGCCATGAGAGCAAACTAGTATGAGTGCAAATGAGATGCAAATGAAGATTAGCAAACCAAGATCACACTCCTAGGTGGTTAAACCTAAATATCAGGAGCGCTAGCTCTGATACCAATTGAAAAGTCACCTAGAGGGGGGGTGAATAGGTGACAATGCTAATCTAGTGAACTTAATGCGAAATTTAAAAACTAATTGCAATTACAACAATGATGCACACACAAGCAAGTATAAGATATAGCAATTTGTACAAAGTAAAGAGAGAGAGCAAGAGTCAATGGATCAAGCGCAAACAAAGAGATATGTTCCGAGGTTCGAGCACCCAGCTCTACATCCCCGCCTTCGACACACGAAGGATTTCCAATCCACTAGCTTGTCCACTAAGGACTCCCACTAAGGGAACCTCCACCGAGGATTTGGGGCAATCACAATTACAAGGAGTTCCCAACTCCCCTACTTACAATCTCAACCTCCTTCTTGAGGCACTCCTCCAATACAACAAACAATCACCTCACAACTTGAGGGATTAGCACCAAGCTTACACAAAACTCCTCACAACCCAATTTGCACAACCTCCTCAACACAATGAGGGAAATGGCACAAAGCAAGAAATGGGTTTACAACTAAGTGGTTTCAAACAACAACCACAAACAATATCTTTTCCCACACAAATATCCTATAGATATAGATAGTAGATTTTTGCTCAAGTGTGGAGAAAACCAAAGGAATGGAAATCAGAAATCATAAAGAAAAATCCTTGGGAAAAACTGAAACAAAGATAGAGAAGTTCAATCAAAATCCTTTCCCAAAAACCCTTTCTTTGATTTTCCAAACCCTAACAAAAACACCAAATGTATTGTTCAATTTGAGCTCAAAAACTTCTTTTGATTGCTGTAAAAACACCAGAGAGTATGAAAAATTTCGCACAAAAATTCTTAGAGAAAAACTCTTGCAAATGGGGTATTTATAGGCAATTATCAGAAAATAGCCGTTGACAGAAATTTGCCAGATATACCCTGCCGGTCGACCGGCCCGGTCGACCGTCCAACGGTCAATTTTTGACCGTTGGCAACTAACGGTCGACCGGCCCGGTCGACCGAATAATCCAGAGAGCAGACTATTCTGCTCCGGTCGACCGTCCCGGTCGACCGCTGACTGTGCCAGAAACGTGCACAGGTTTGTGCACATCGTCGGTCGACCGTGACGGTCGACCGGCTACATGCGGTCGACCGTTACGGTCGACCGAACTAGCCTGGCAGGCAGCAAATAGGTCAGAAAACTGAGGTAAAAAATATTCCAATAAATCCTACAAAATCTCTAAAATTCCACAAAAATAGTTTTATCATTTTATATTGAAATACAAACTTGTGTTAAAAATCCTAACACAAATTTCAAACATATTTGATTATTTTTGTGTCATAGAAATTTTGCCAAAAACCAAAAATCGTATTTTCTAAAACCTTGTATTTTGAATAGAAAATACACATTGTCTAAAACTCATCCATGATACAAAAATATGATATTTAAACACTTTGAAGCATATTGTATATGAATAGAAATTCAATATACAAGAAACATATATATATCATGATTTTTGTCATTAAGTCCAAAAATATGTTTTGTTGTAAATACCAAACATAAAACACATGGAATAGATTATCAAACAAAGTTTGTCTAAACAATTGAAGCATGCATGTATATAGAACAAATCTAATATACATAAACCATGTAAACTTATTTTGATAAAAAATCTATTCATGAAAACCAAGATCGGTTAAACCTAAAACCGAAAATCAAAACATGAAAGGTGTGTGTTGTGAACTTGAGCTTATCATACTATTCTAATCTTTACAATTAGGATCTAAACCCAAACTAAAACTATGGATACCTAAGTCTCTTGTAGAGCGCAATCTCCAAGCTAGAGCGCAATCTCCAAGTCGGCTCGATCCAAAAACTCTTGATTCACCGAGCAAGTGCAATGTATGATCTTTGATGCGCGGGCTCTTGAATCAACATGTGAAAGATGTGTGGAAGCTTTCACCAACTAATATCTTGTTAAATATCTGAAACTTAAACATTGCAAGATTATTAGTACACATAACTACATGAGTTAATCATCATCAAAACTAGAGTGGAAGGCCTTTGGGCCAACATGTAGGTTTTTCTTCTTGTTGTGGGATTTGAAAATGGAGTAAAGATCTTGGATTTAAAATTTTGATTAGATTTCGAGTCTTCTAGATTTTGAATTCGCCGCTCGAGCTCTTTTAAGGCTTCCATCCTCTTTTCCCAGTCAATTGATTTTTCTATTGGTAGTTCGAAAAAATGAGTATATGAAGCTGAATGTTGGTAAGGTTGTTGATGATATGACTCGGGGGAGTATATCCCCACTGACTCTGAGAAGAGTGAAGATGATAATTATTCCAGTATTGTTCATAATATTGGGACAGTGTGATAGGTAGTAAAAAGTGCATATTTATCATCACATTTACTATCACATTTTCATATTTATTCATATAATCATGCCCTATTACTAATATTTTATTATTTATTGTGTGCAGGCCTTGAGTAATAAAAATAAAGGAATAAAGCTTTAAAAGAAGCCCAAAAAGCCCCTGTCCAAGCCCAAGTGCAAAAATTGCAATTACTAAGGGCAATAGTTGCAAATACTAAAAGAAGAGGGAAGAATAGACTTCTATTCAACCCTAATACTTGCAGGATGAGGATAAAAGCCAAAGAAGAAGAGTTCAAAATCACAAATTCGTTGATAAAAGATTTGAATTTAGGGTAACTTGCTTCCCAAGTTATCCTGAAATTTCAAAATAAAGAGTCAGGATACAATTTCCAGAAGGATAAACCCAGATGGACGGACCAGAGGATGCCACGCGAGAAAGCGCGTGGCATTTGGCTACAAAAGTGCCGCGTTTCCGCGGCAAATTTCCCGTTTCCGCGGCAATCCAGAGGCGGTTGGCGATGCGTTTTCGTTGAGGAGTTGTACTGGGACTCTACTTCCTATATCTCCTATAAATACCCCTGCAGAGCAACAGAGAAAGGGCACACAGCGCAGTACAGAGCAAAACCTAGGGTTTTAGGCTAGTTGTAGTTTAGGTTTTTATTTTTTGTAACTTTTATTTTTTTTTATGTAACTGAGAGTGGAGGATGCTTTCATGGAGGAAGGAGTTCATGCTTGTACTGAGGTGACATCGGTGTAAGTCAACTTTTCTTCCATTGTTAATAAAATCTACTCAAGGTTTGTTTTTGTTATTCTTGTTTTATTTCATTATTTTTCTATTCTTATTTATTTTATTGTTTCTCTCTGATGTCTTGCAAACCATGAGATCTGATCGCTTAGAGACTGCTTAGCCGAAGAAGTGCCCTTGATGGCCTATGGTGATGAACAAGCCTTCTCTTGCAAGTGTAGTTTGTTTTTTCTTTTCGTAGTGTAGATCGAGAAGGGGGAAGATCCTATACGCCATGCTTGAATGCCTTCAAAGACAAGGTAAGTCGTTGCAACAGATCAAAGGTAAACAGGGCAGAAGAGGTAGGTATGTGTTTTTAGTTTTTCTTTCTTTCTTTGTAATTTTAGTTTAGATCACCAACTCCATATCTTTCCAAATTCTTTCCCAACTCATTGTAAATACCACACTTCTCATTGTAAATACCATTGTAAATAACAAAATAAATAAAAAAGAGATAACTTGCTAAACAAGCTTCCATCGCTAGTCCCTCCCTGGGGATCACGACCCGCATAGCCATTGCTACAGCGGATTAGAATTGAGCGCCCTGCACTATTGTTTTAAATTCTGAAATTCTATATTTTGTGTGCAGGGAAAATCTCAATCAAAATTTTGAGCCATTGCCGTGGAGGGACGGTAAGTATTCTCTATAAAAAAAACTAATTATTCTTTTATTTTTTTTTTTCTGTTTGCAGGTTTGGAGAACAGGAATAATAATAGCAGCAAAGGACATATAGCAACTCTGTGCCTCTGCCCTCGAAGGTAGAGCAACAGGGCCTACTACAGTGCCGCGTTTCCGCGACCTGGGTAGTTCACTACTGATTCAGTTTTCTGCAGGTTGCTGCATTTGCAAATTTGATTTGTCTGCTCTGTTAAATATTTTCTGTGATCACCCTGCATACTGCTAACTAATTAACAGTAACTTATTTGTTGATAAATAAAAAAAATTAGACTCTTACATTTTAGGCACGTATCTATCTAATTTTTTTTTATTTTTAATTTTTGTTGAGAGTGCTGGAGACAAGGTACGTTCGCATTGCATATAGACTAGGAAGCACCCTTGGCTGATTTTCTGCTTTGAGTGAATATTTGTCTACTGCTTTACACGTACACAAAAAAAAATTTAAGGGCATAACCCATAAATAACATAAGGTGGGGATTTCATCACCCTTCCTTGGCCCACAAATCATCTCCGTTGCACTCACAACCCTAACCCTAAATAAAAATTGACTAGACGTTGGCCCTAGGGACATCTCGGACTCAATTAGGAGATTATCCTAAGGGGGAACGGTGTTGGAATTTGACTCCTGCCAAATCAGTGTCTAGGAAGGGGATTGAGGGCCGAAAGCCTGAAGATTGGTGGTTATCTAATTAAGGAACGTCTTTGACGGAAAACCTCCCACCAATCTTGCCCTGACCTGGCTGATTAACTTGTGGTCAAAGTCTGCACCCTACCTCCCGTGGACAGTCTAACCAGTTAGGAGTCGTCTAGGTCATAGGTCTACCCTAACTTAGGCTAGAATTTTTTTCTTCTTTTTGTTTGCTTATTTGTTTGTTTTCTTTTTTGTTTGTGTTTGTGTGATATGGCATATAATAACAATTTTCCAATTTTAATCCATATTACACACCAACCTCTTTTTCGGATATTACCAACCCGGCATATCATAACTTTGACCAACCTAGTGTGCCGGAATGGTCTTATCCGAATGAATATAACCCAAGCCCCCATCTTATGACCATAATTTTCATACCACTTTCAACTCTTCACAGAGTTCATAGGGTTTCGCTTCCCCCGAGTCCAATTTTCAACCAACTTGTCCTCCGTATCCACCTTGTCCACAATATTTCCAAGATTCATACTCAGATCCACCCATTCAGAATAGAAAACCATCTATCTTGGAAATGATGAGTATGCATGAGTCCAAGCAACAACAACCATCAATCTTAGACATGATGATGCGTGAGTCCAAGCAACAATCACAAAATCTGACCGACTCACAACTTCATCACGATTACACTTCCTCTTTTCAAGTCCAATCACAAAATGATGCACCAATTGACTATGAAAAGATGCTTGAAGCCATGACTCAAGCTAGATTAGCTCATGATCATGAAATAGATATGATGGTTCAATCTTTACGTTCTCACCATTTGGCCATTTCTGATATGGTTAACCATTCTGTTAGAGCCGACGAGCCAAGTTGTTTTGGACAACAAGATTCTAATTCAGTACGATCATTTGAACTTGCCAAAACTCCAATTTTTGATAGTTTGGCAAGTTATTCCTTTCCTAAAATAGAACTTGAGCATGATTATGATCATGATCTCCCACTTGGTGATTCAATTCTACTTCCTGATTCAATAATGACTCTGCTGTCTTCACCTGATTTTACTTTCTTGAGTCAACATTGGATCCTGTGCCAATTCATCATGAAATTGAATCACCCATTTTTGATGATCATATTGAACTTGACCAATTTTATAATTTTGAAAGTCCCATGGATAAATTGGCAAGTTCTCATTTTTATGATATTGAACTCAATGAGATATGTGACCTAAATTCTCAAATCTGTGATCAAGTTCAAATTCCTGAATCATTATTGACTCCTGTTTTGTTACCCAACTTAGGTAATCTTTTAGAGTCAGTTTTGATTCCCACACCTATCATTCCTGAACTTGAATCACCAATATTGAGTCACATTCCATTGGGAAGATGATTGTGGACTTGAGTTTCAACTTATTGATTTAGACCCACTTCTTGAACCTAGCCCGACTCCTGAACCATTACTTGATTTAAGTTTCTTTCCTGAGTCGGTATACGTTCTCGTACTTATGACGTCCAAGTCAATCATTCCATCTTTTCACACTCCATTTTGGGACAAGGCAGTTGACACAATTGACTCTGAAAATAATTATGAAATTTGAAAATTTGATGGGGTGGAATTGTTAAAAAATGATCATACATACATTTTAGTGGGTTATACAAGAGAAATTTTTGGTGGGTTCCTTACCACATTATCTTGATTGGGTAGCAACGCTTGGCCCAATTAGACAACCACCGGAACCACCACCTTGAGGTAACTTCTACCTTCCCTTCTTCTTTTTCATGCATACATGCATACATTCATACATTGAGGACAATGCATGAGATAAGTGTGGGGGGGGCTTTACTAACATACTAACATAGGTAGAAACTAATAAAAATTTGCTAATAAAAAAAACTTATAAAAAGGACAATATTTTGACTTATCTTTTGAAAGAAATCTAAGTTAATCTTAAGAATTAGGAAAATCATGATTAGGATTTCTAAAAACTTGGTCAAAATAAATAAATTGTTTAATTTTTAGGTATAGGAGGAGAAATTGAATAAGTAATTAGTCTTGATTTTTACCTTAATGAAATGTGCATGCCTAATGCATATCTAGGATTCTAAGAAAAAGACCCTTGTGCCTCATATAAAAAAATTAAATAATAAAAAAAATCACTAATTAAGCTGGATACATGTGCCTCAAGAAGTATAAGTATTCACGCCTAAAGGTGAGTTATAAATAAGCGTCCTTAGTTTGGGGCCTAGTTCACTCGAATTTGAGTCCGGGGGTGTTTTCTCACCCGGTGCCCTAAAACCAACCAGTTTGGGAGTCACCGACTTTAAGTTCGCTACATGGGTGGATTAGAAAGCCTAAAAAAACTAAGAAATATTATATATGTATTAACACATCTAATAGTCAATTTGTTAGGTATGAGGGCTTCAAGAAGCCTTGATACTTACACGAAAGAAAATTAGATGAGTTATAAAAAAAATATTAATAATCATAATAATAAAGAGGCATGAGAGTCCAAGTTAAGGAATTCTTAGATTCACAAGGATGCGTATGACTTTTGGTAACGAAAAAGACTATACAAACATTTAATTTTGATCCTTACCTAAAATGAATAACAATTCACTTTATTAAGACTAAGTTTAAGAATGAATAAAAATGATAATCCTAAAACTTATAGATTACTTAGTCTCTTCAAACGTATTTCAAATATTTTCCTTTTTAATGGATTTTGTGGGTGTAATCCGCTGAAAACCCTCACGAGACAACACTCGTCCTCTAGGGTAACCTAGGGGTTTAACGGCTTGTTGCACGTGCTAAGTGCAATCGTGATTCCTACGGAAGTGAGTTAGCTAGTTATTTTTTCTTTTTCTTTTTGATTTTTACTCGAGGACGAGCAAAAAGATAAGTGTGGGGGTGTGATAGGTAGTAAAAAGTGCATATTTATCATCACATTTACTATCACATTTTCATATTTATTCATATAATCATGCACTATTACTAATATTTTATTATTTATTGTGTGCAGGCCTTGAGTAATAAAATAAAGGAATAAAGCCTTAAAAGAAGCCTAAAAAGCCCATGTCCAAGCCCAAGTGCAAAAATTGCAATTACTAAGGGCAATAGATGCAAATACTAAAAGAAGAGGGAAGGATAGACTTCTATTCAACCCTAAATACTTGCAGGATGAGGATAAAAGCCAAAGAAGGAGAGTTCAAGATCACAAATTCGTTGATAAAAGATTTGGATTTAGGGTAACTTGCTTCCCAAGTTATCCCGAAATCTCAAAATAAAGAGTCAGGATACAATTTCCAGAAGGATAAACCTAGATGGACGGACCAGAGGATGCCACGCGAGAAAGCGCGTGGCATTTGGCTACAAAAGTGCCGTGTGTCCGCGGCAAATTTCCCGTTTCCGCAGCAATCCAGAGGCGGTTGGCGATGCGTTTTCGTTGAGGAGTTGTACTGGGACTCTACTTCCTATATCTCCTATAAATACCCTGCAGAGCAACAGAGAAAGGGCACACAGCGCAGTACAGAGCAAAACCTAGGGTTTTTAGGCTAGTTGTAGTTTAGGTTTTTATTTTTTGTAACTTTTATTTTTTTTATGTAACTGAGAGTGGAGGATGCTTTCATGGAGGAAGGAGTTCATGCTTGTACTGAGGTGACATCGGTGTAAGTCAACTTTTCTTCCATTGTTAATAAAATCTACTCAAGGTTTGTTTTTGTTATTCTTGTTTTATTTCATTGTTTTTCTATTCTTGTTTATTTTATTGTTTCTCTCTGATGTCTTGCAAACCATGAGATCTGATCGCTTCGAGACTGCTTAGCCGAAGAAGTGCCCTTGATGGCCTATGGTGATGAACAAGCCTTCTCTTGCTAGTGTAGTTTGTTTTTTCTTTTCGTAGTGTAGATCGAGAAGGGGGAAGATCCTATACGCCATGCTTGAATGCCTTCAAAGACAAGGTAAGTCGTTGCAACAGATCAAAGGTAAACAGGGCAGAAGAGGTAGGTATGTGTTTTTAGTTTTTCTTTCTTTCTTTGTAATTTTAGTTTAGATCACCAACTCCACATCTTTCCAAATTCTTTCCCAACTCATTGTAAATACCAGACTTCTCATTGTAAATACCATTGTAAATAACAAAATAAATAAAAAAGAGATAACTTGCTAAACAAGCTTCCATCGCTAGTCCCTCCCTGAGGATCACGACCCGCATAGCCATTGCTATAGCGGATTAGAATTGAGCGCCCTGCACTATTGTTTTAAATTCTGAAATTCTATATTTTGTGTGCAGGGAAAATCTCAATCACAGTGATATATGGTGATTCGGATAAGACTAATCCGACATTCTTGGTTTGTTAGAGTTATGAAATGCTATCCGAGTCAAAAGAGATTGGGGTGACGTATGAATCACTATATGCATTAGAGAAATTGAAATTATAACCCATATCATCAGGATGTCAGAAACAAAAACAAAAGCAAAAGCAAAAACAAAAACAAAAACAAAAACAAAAACAAGCAAACAAACAAATAAACAAACAATGAAAAATCTAGTCTAAGTTAGGATACATCTTAGATCTGGACAACTCCTAACTGTTTAGACAATCCACAGGGGGTATATTGTAGAATCTAACTGTAAGTTAATCGGTCTGGTAGGAGAAAGACCAGTGGGAGGTATCCGTGTCCAAGCAACATGCCTAATTATGTCAAACCACTATTCCTCGAGGTTTAGCCTCTCGATCTCCAACCTTTGACACAGATTTGACAAGAGTCAAATTCTAATCAACTTTCCTTAGGTCAGTCTCCTATTGAGTCAGAGAAGTCCCTAGGGCTTGGGTTAGTGAGTGAGGAAATTGTTTATGGTCTAAGGAAGGGTAATAACTTTTTCACCTTATCTTGTTTATAGGACAAGCCCTTAATTCAATTTATTATTCAATTTATTACTGTGTACAAGTATATAGTATAAGCAACAATTAAGCAATATGAATCACTCAAAATGTGTTCCTAATGTTATATGCTATGCATACGTACTTTTGCTCTAGCACTCTTCAACAGTAATGAAATGTAACGAATTAGACACGTGCCTAAATGCAAATCTAAATATTTTTTAGCATTTACAAGCAACAATTTACTGTTGAGGTTAGAAAAGTATGTACAGTGAGTTAAACAAGAAAATAAATCGCCGCAGAAATTTAAACTTTTCAATTCAACCAACCTACAAAAAATACAGGTTAGTAGTTCACTCATACTGTCACCGGAACGTGACTTTTGCTGTGTTTGCATGGCAAATCAGAGGGCTTCTGGGCTTTGCTTTCTTGAGTAGAGTCTAGGGCCACTTATATGTCCACTACAACAAAAATTTCCTGATGTCTCCTCCTGCACACAAGAACAGAGAAGAAAAATTTAACCTTTAAGTAAACTTAAAAAAAATTACCGTCCCTCCCCTGTAACGTGCCAAAATTTAATTGAGATAAATTTGTACATAGAAAATACAAAATTTTAGAAAAGAAGAATAGAAGTGCAAGGTTCTCAATTCTACTGCAATTGCAAATGGCTATGCGGGCCGTGATCCACAAGGAGGGACTTGTGATGGAAGTATATTGTAAGTTCTCTTTTAGTTTACTTTAAATAGTTAAAAGTTCTTCTTTGTTTTTATAAAGGAAAAAAAATCTATGTTAATTTAGAAAAGAGTGGTAGATAGAAGATGATGGCGTTGGAGAATGGAAAATTAAGTTAAAA
>JAVJIF010019113.1:0-100928 GCA_038442645.1 Agave tequilana | reverse complement strand
CCCAAGTGAAGATAGTCATTTGACCGGTCAACGGAGAACAAAATTCACTCTCTATCACCACACAAAGAACTCAGTTTTAAACAAAAGGAGATCCACTCAAGCCCTCCTCTTTTTTGTAATTGAATTTTGATATGTTGTAATTTTTTTAAAATCAATAAGAATTTTTACACGACTCAATTTTTGAGGAAAATGGACGCGGAGCTCGCTCTGTTGTTAGACGTGAAACTCACAGACTCATAGGGTCATGTCTATATTGAAATGTGGAGCTCGCTTGGCTTTGAAGACATGAAGTTACTCAGACTAGTGTTTATGTTAGAACGTGAAGCTACTCAGGCTCGCATTCTGATGATCAATGCATCTACCACATTTAGTCTTTAGCGTGACCTTCGCGTCTCCTATTTGATGAAGTCCGCGTTTGAGTTGAAGTGCGACCCTCCCGTCTGAGATGAGCTCTCGCAGAGTTGAAATAGAACCTCAGGTCAAATGGGCTTGGCGCTCTTCATTCGTCCCAGTGAATACAGGGGCAGTTTTTCGCAAGTTGAAAAGAATATTAGGTTCAGCGCCGCCAATGTGGCCAAAGTGGTTCCTCTTTGTCAGGAGATTAGAAGAACACCTCACTACAAAAAAGAGAAAACATAAGTCAGAATCCTGAAATAATAAAAAAAATTGGCTAAGTATTGAAGCCCAAATGCGGGTCTCAACACATGAGATCCATGTCTAAGAGTTGAAACACGAAGCTCATATGAAGCATGTGTTTGAGCTTTAAACTTGAAGACTTAGAAATTTTCTAACTGTTGAGACTCAGACGCAAGTCTCAAGATAAATGAGACCGCGTCCAAAAGTCTCAAAATGTGGAGCTCAACAAACTCGTGTTCTAGTAATAAACGTGAGGGGCACGTTGACAAGATGAAGAAACACGAAAATCATCAGATCCACATTTATACTCATCAATGCAAAAGTAGCGTCTACACAATCAAACGCAAGCTTGTAAGCCCTGTGTCGACTGTTCAACTTCAAGAAGAAGTTCAAGGGTTGAAGTCTTTCAAGTTCAACAATGGAGAAAGTTATTTTACCTGAGATAGAGGCTTTCTGGGAAGGAGCGTCACCCATTAGGGCTGAGGCAGTGGCGACGCTGGATGAAGAAACGATTTGCTTTCCTTTTGGGGCCATCTTCACGGTTAAAATCTTTGAAAAGATTGAAAAAAGCTCGAAGCTTTTGTGGTTCTGAGAAGCTTTGAAAAGCTTTTCAACTTGAACGCGAGTTTAGATGAAGAAGAAACAGTCAGCATGAATGATTGTTGAGAAGACTCAGTTTATAGGCCATTTTAAAGGTCATGATACACGGCGTGAATCTCGAATCAATCTGAGCAAGACATGCATCTCTGTGCAAAACTCATGTTCAGATAACATCCCCATCTAGAAGCTTCCAACACGACCTTTTGTGTTTCAAGCACAACAGCCAGGGTCCAAGCACAACATTAAATGAGGGTCGCGTCTTCAATGAAGTGATTAGTCTCTAATATTGCATATTTCATATCACATCTTTACATTTATTTTATATAAAAATGTTGCTAATAATGATTTTCTTATGTGTTCCTAGGTCTATGGTGTGAAATGAAGAAGAAGATCAAAAAAAAAACCCATTTATTTGGTGATTTTTTGGATCCTAATATAGCCATTGACTTTGAAGGCTGAATCTGACAATATAGGGTACAGAAAATCAGAAACCAGTAGCACATACCGACAGGGGCACAAATCATAAGACTGCAGCAGGCGGTGTCGCGTGCGCGGCCCCATAAGGGCCATGGAAACATGGAAAAAACCGCGTTTCCATGGCCTTCTAGTGGGGCCACGTGTGGAGCTTCGACGCGTGGCCCCGTGACACTTCCCTGGTACCTGATCGATCACTAATATTGCACATAAATTATCATATTCCTGCATTTTGTTTTAAATAAAATCTGTTAATTAATGAATTTTTATCATTTAAATTGTGCAGGCCTTTACCAAGGGAAAAGGAGAGAAAACGAGCCCAAAAGCCCACTCAAAATCAAGGGTTGAGACAGAAGATTTAGATGATCAGAGCAAATCGGAGCAGATAATACCAAATAGAAACCATTTAAAATCGGATTTATTTGGATTTATTCAGTTAGCTTGATAATAAACAGAGATAACGTAAAATACATAGTCCAAATTCAAAATCCAAAGGGATAAATAGATAGAGAGTAGATCAACGGATGAGATAAAGCAATTTTGACTTGGATTCAGACTGGATATATTTTAGTATTTGAATCATAATTTTCGCTACTAAATCTCAAATCTGATGATTCAAGATGATCTAAAAAGAAGACTTAAAGGGCTACAACTCTTACGTTGATCACTGTTTTTAATTCTATCAATTGATAAGTTATTTTTAGCAATCAACATGCCAACAAGCTGCAGATTAGAATTGAATATCCACATCAAATCAAGTTTGGAGATAAGGAGAGGATTCAAATTCAGAAATAGCCAGCTCCCCCTATCCTTTCTTGTTTTCTTATCCATTTCTATTCTATAAATACCCCACATATCAGATCCAAAAACAAGGAAGCAAAGATAGATTCTTAGGCCAGTTTTTCATTTTTTTAGTACAGGTTTTTATTTTTTTTCTTTTATGTAATTTTTACTTTTCTTTATGTAACTGAGAGGAGAGACGAGTTTCATGGAGGAATGATAGCAAGCTTGTATTGAGGGTGATACCGGTGTAAGTAAGTCTTTTCTTTCATTGTTATTTAAATCGAAGTTATTTTATCTTCTTTTCTCTTGTTTTCATTTACTTTTCTCTGATGTGCTTGCAATCCAAGTGAATCCGACAGCCTCGAAACTGCTTCACTATTGCAAGTACCCTTGATGGCCTATGGTGATGAACAACCATTCTTTCGTTAGTTTAGCTTGCCCTTTTATTCATAATGTAGATTGAGAATGGGGAAGATCTTACATGTCATGCTTGATCGCCTTCAAAGACTAGGTAAGTCGTAGCTACGGATCCGAGGTATATGAGCACTGAAAAGGCAAGTAATTTTTAGGTTTTCTTTCTTTCTTTTAATCTTTAGTTTAGATCACCATCATCTCCCAACTCTTTTATTTACTCTTTTTAATTTCTTTATATAAATTCATTTTCGATTCCACCTTATCAATATGCCACTTTCTTCTTAACTTAACTGTAACATATTTTAAAGAACTAAAAGAAGATCTTTAATCATTGATTGTAACTTAAAAAGAATTTACTAAAAAGCTTCCATCGCTAGTCCCTCCTTGTGGATCTCGACCCGCATAGCCACTTTTTATAGCGGTAGTATTGAGAACCTTGCACATTTTATTCTTATGTTCTGAATTCTGTATTTTTGTGTGTAGGTTCTAAAGTCGATCAAATTTTCGACGCGTGGCCCTGTGACACTTCCCTGGTACCCCTTTTGCCTATAAATACTCTTGGTTTTCAGGATTTTCAAGGCGGAGAGTTTTGAAGTATGGTTTTCTTCTCTTTAGGGTAGTTTTAGTTTTTCTTCTTCTTTCTTTTGTTTTTCATTTCTTTTATTGATCATGTAATAGAGAAGAGAGTGATGCATATGATGAAAGCTAGGGTTCCTGTGATGAAGAGTGACACTCTATGAAAGATTCTCTCTTATCTCTACTTGTTTTCTTCTCTCTAACTCTTTACATGTTTAGCTAATTTTTCTTCTCATGGTAACTAACTACTAACTACAAACTATGCTAACTCCTTACTTGATAATCCACATAAATCTAATAAGTCTCTACTTGGTCTTGCTTTTGCAAGAGCCATTGATGGCTCATGATGATGGATTCTAACACTCTAACAACTAACTCTCTAACAAGTTATCATTACTTTATTCCATTCTTGCTGTAGTTGGTTTTGATGGATTAAATGTAACTTGCTCTTATTTGTTGAGTTTGGATATGAAAGTGATCTTATGGGTCATACTTTGTAAAGCTCTTGAAGCCAAGGACTAGTGATGGCCAATAATACATGTGAAACAATTATCACTAAGAGGTTAGCATGTTAGTGGAGCCATTAGTAGTTAGTAGCCATGAGTTTTCTTATATCTTTTTTTATCTTTCTTTTTACCTTGTTTCAAAAACACAAAATTTACAACCACTCTTCTATGTTTTCCACTTTTTTATTTTCATCGTATTCTTCTCATTCTTTGTTTTCTTTTCTTTGATTCTTTAAAACATTGAAGAACACTTAATACTACTGAATCGACCGGTAAAGCTTCTATCGCTTCCCGTCCCTGTGGATTCAACCCGTTTAGCCACCATACTATAACAGAAGTGTCGAGGAAGCCAAAGCACACACACCTTTTAAAATGAAACTTTTCGTGCACGGTTTCCCTATCATGAAGGTCACATCTTTGAAATCCATGACCTCCGCGTCTAACGATGATCGCGTCTACGTCA
The DNA here is from genome assembly GCA_038442645.1 of Agave tequilana. Lineage (NCBI taxonomy): Eukaryota > Viridiplantae > Streptophyta > Magnoliopsida > Asparagales > Asparagaceae > Agave > Agave tequilana. The sequence continues at coordinate 96,476 of JAVJIF010019113.1, read as the reverse complement.
ATGAGATCCACGTCCTCTCCCCAAATACTGCTGCAATCAGTTCAACAATACACTGAAAAAGATAATAGACAACTCTACTGTTCAACAGTACATTGACAATCAAACCAAAGCTCAGATAAGGTCGCGTTCAACACTAAACGTGACAGTCGCGTTGATCATCAGAATGTGAGCCTGAGTAGCGTCGCATTCAAATACAAATGCTAGTCTGAGTAACTTCGCATCTTCAAACCAAGTGAGCTCCGCATTTCAATACAGACGCGACCATGTAAAGCCTGTGAGTTTCGCGTCTGACAACAGAACGAAGTCCCTGTCCAACGCGAGACCTATATTTCTATTGTAACTGACCCCCATTACTGGGTTAATTAACACCCACATAATATGGAGAGTTATTCTCCATTATGGAGGGATTCTAGGGAACAAATCTACCCCTGAATCCCCCTATAAATAGCTATGAAAGCTATAGAGAAAGGTGCTCTCTTTTTTTATTAAATTCTAAACTAAAAAGAAAGAGAAGATTTCCAACCTAAAAGTTCAAAAACTTTGAGCATCCAAAAGGGAGAGAGAAAGGAATTTCTTTTTAAGAAAAGAACTCCAAAGCTTGTTGTTTCAAGTGGAGTTATTTTAATCTCTTAGAGAGCATCCTCAAGACGATCCAAGAGAAGATTTCCATTCGATTAGTCAATAGAGAACAAGATTCACTCTCCATCACCACATGAAGAATCCAATTTTAAACAAAGAGAGATCCACTCAAACCCTCCTCTCTTTTGTAATCGATTTTTGATCCGTTGTAAATTTTTTTGCAATCAATAAGAATTTTTACAAGACTTAATTTTCTGAGGAAACATGACGTGGACCTCACTCTATTATCAGACGTGAAACTCACAGGTTTTATAGGGTCACTTCTATTTTGAAACACAAAGCTCACCTAGCTTAGAAGACGCGAAGTTACTCAGACCAGTGTTTGTGTTGGAACGCGAAGCTACTGAGGCTCGCATTCTGATGATCAATGTGACTACCGTGTTTAGTATTGTACGCGATCTTCGCATCTACTACTTAATGAAGTCCACGTTTGAGTTGAAGTGCAACCCTCCCATCCGAGATGAGCTCTTGCAGAGTTGAAATAGAACCTCTAGTCAAATGAGCTTGGCGCTCTTCGTTCATCCCAGTGAATACGGGGTCAGTTTTTTGCAGGCTGAAGAAACATTAGGGTCAGCATCGTCAATGTGGCCAAAATGGTTCCTCTTTGTCAGGGGATTAGAAGAATATCTCATTGCAAAAAAGATAAACACAAGTTAGAATCCTAAAACAATAAAAAATTGGCCAAGTGTTGAAGCCGAAACGTAGGTCTGAACACATGAGATCCGCGTCCAAGAGTTGAAACGTGAATTTATATGAAGCATGCATTTGAGCTTCAAACTTGAAAACTTAGAAATTTTCTAACGTTGAGACTCAAACGCAAGTCTCAAGATAAAAGTGACCCGCATCCAAAAGTCTCAAATATGGAGCTCACCAGACTCGTGTTCTATTAATAAACGCGAAGGTCACGTTGACAAGATGATTGGTCTCTATATTTGCATATTTCATACCACATTTTCACACTTATTCTATATAAAATTCTACTAAATAATGGCTTTCTTGTGTGTTTCTAGGTCCATGGCATGAGAAGAATCCCAAAACTCTAATTTATTTGGGGATTTTAAAGCCTAGAAGAAGCCCAAGCCTTTGAAGCCCAATCTGCTAATTTTGGGAGCAAAAAATAAGAAACCAAAAATCAATACACTACCTATACCCCTAATACAAGACCCATGCTTCAGCATTGCGCAGCTGGCCGCAGCATGACCGCGAAAACGTGGCCACGATGCGAAAATGCGGCCACGACCGCGTTTCCGCGGCCATGCTGTCGAGTCGTGCGTCGAGCTTCGATGCATGACTCTCTACAGCTCTCCTGGTGTCCTTTTTTACCTATAAATACCTAGTGTTGAGCAGAGTTCCAAGTAGGAGAGTTTTTAGTGTGGTTTTCTTCTCTTTAGGGTAGTTTTAGTTGTTCTTCTTCTTCTTTTTTGTATTTTTCATTTTTGTAGATTATGTAATGGGAAGATAGTGATTCTTAGGATGAAAGAAGATAGTGATTCTTCTTCTTCTACTACTTTATGAAAAGTTCTCACTTTATCTCTACTTGGTTTCTTCTCTCTAACTCTTTTTACATGCTTAGCTAATTTCTCTCATGAAACTAATTACTAACCACTAACTTGCTAACTCCTTACTTAATAATCCACATGAATCTAATAGCCTTTACTTGGCCTTACTCTTGCAAGAGCTATTGATGGCTCATGATGATGGATTCTAACACTCTAACATATAACTCTCTAACAGGTTATCATTACTTTATTCCATTCTTGCGCTAGTTAATTTTGATGGTTTAAGTGTAGCTTGCTCTTGTTATTGAATTTGGATGTGATGAGTTATCTTATGGGTCATGCTTTGAAACGCTCTTAAACCAAGGATTAGTGATGGCGAAGGATACATGTGAGCAACTGTCACTAAGAGGTTAGCATGGTTAGTGGGGCTACTAGTAGTTAGTAGCCATGAGTTTTCTTTCATTTTTTACTTTGTTTTAGATAGATCTCAAAAATCACAAATACTTTCTCTTCAATATTTCTATCTTAGTTTTCACCATACTCTTCTCTTTTCATTCTTTGTTTTTTTTTCTTTGATTCTTTGAAATATAAAAGAACCATTAACATACACGTGAACATACCGTGAAAGCTTCTATCACCTCCCTTATGGATTCGACACGTTTGGCCTCTATGCTATAACGGAAGTATCGAGGAAGCTAAAGCGCACACACTTTAATTAGTGATTTTAAAACGACATATTTTGTGCACGATTTTTCCCGATCAAATTTTGGCGCCGTTGTTGGGGATAGGAATAGTTTGATCTCACATTTTTATTAACTTTTCTTCTTTGTTTTTGGTGTACAAGTCAAATTTTTAGCATTACAGAATTCACACTTGATTTTGTGTGGTTGGGTAAATTCTTATATATTGCTATATTCTTCTGCTAGTTTCTATTACCTGTGCACTATTATAATTAAAAATTAAAATACAGTAATTGGATATTTTAAAACAGTTTAAATATTTGCATCTAGACCGGTGTCAATTTTCATTCCAATATGTTGTATTTTGTTCTTCTGTTGTTGTGATCTGGACCGAGGTGTACATATTGCATTGCATATGTTAGGACAACACGTGGGTGATTTACTCGCTTTGTGTGTTCACTCTTATCTATATTACACACTTACACGAATTGAAATTAAGGGCAAAACCCAATATAAGATAAGATGGAAAAGTCATTATCCTCCCTTAGCCCAACAATCACCTCCCAACTCACACAACCCAAGCCTAAATAAAATTTGCTAGACGTTGGCCCCCAGGGACATCTCGAACTCATTTAAGAGATTAACCTAAGGGAGAAGTTGTTAGAGTTTGACTCTTTTCAAATCAGTGTCTAAGGTCAGGGATTGAAGGGCGAAACCTTGAAGAACAGTGATTTGATATAAGTAGGCTCGTTGCTTCGGTACGGATACCTCCCACTGGTATTGCCTCTACCTGGCCGATTAACTTGTGGTCAGATTTCTACAATGTACCCCCGGTGGATAGTCTAACCAGTTAGAAGTTGTCTAGTCTAGGTCAAACCTAGTATAGGCTTATTTTTGAATTTTTTTCTTTTTCTGTTTGTTTGTTTGATTTTTCTTTTTTGTGATTATTGTGATAAAATGGAATATAACCAAAATTTTTCCAAGCAAATGAATCTATTTTTCACCTTGACCTCATTGACGATAAATCCAACCCGGCTATGTACAACATGAACCAACAATATAGGTCGGATTGGACTTATCCAACTCAATATGAACTATACCCCCATTTTATGACCATAATTTTCAAAATAATTTTTTACTCTTCACAGTGTCCATGGGAATTCACCTCTTCCGAGTTAAATTTTCAACTACATTATCCACAATATTCATTCCCCGATTCTGCTTCACATGCTCCTTTTCCTGAACCACCAATTGAAGAAAAATCAAGGTTACAAAGGAGTTTGGAAGAAATGATAGAGGCACAAAAATAATTTGAAAACATGGTGGCCTCATCATATCCACAAAATTTCCAAAATTCATATATTTCTTTTCCAAAACCACTAAAAAACATCATTGTTGAAAAAAAACTATGAAATTCGTGCAAGAGTTCGAGCGACTAAGTCAAAATATGGTTGACTTCTAATGTCCACAAAATTTTCATATGACTCAAGAATCATGTCATTTTAGAAATCAAGGTTCAATTTCATTATGCCAACCTGAACTTGACCAAAATCAAATCCTTGACATTTTGGCAAGTTATCCATTTTCTGAAATTGAACTCGAAGATGAATCAGAACCTGAGCTTGAATTTAGCAATTCGAGTCCAATCCTTGAATCAATATAGACTCGTGTAGTGTTACCTAAACTAAGTAATATTCTTAAGCCAGTTTTGATTCCCATTCCTGAACTTGAATCAATCATTTCACCCATTCACATTCATTCCGTGGACAAAAATTAAGATTCAATTTTACAATATTCATTTGAACTTGCCCAAAATTTTGAGAACCATCTTGACATTTTGTCAAGTTATCATTTTCCCAAAAATTGAACTTGAGCGGGAATGTGATCCTAATCCACAAGTTGATAATTCTATTTCACTTTTTGATTCAATAATGACTCTTATATCTTTACTAGTTTTTTCATATTCCGGAGTCAACATTATATCCTGTATTAGTACACAGTGAAATGTAATCATCAATATTTTACGATCACATTCTGTTAATGGGGAAAGTGTTTGAACATTAATTTTTTGATTTGGACCCCTTTTTTGAACCAAATTCGACTCCAATTTCTGAATCTCGACTTGATCTAGTCAATTTCCCGAGTCGATATTCATTCCTGTTCCTTTTGAGCCCAAGTCAATTATCTTCTACAATCACACATCTTTATTGGACAACGGTATTTAACATAATGGCTCTGAGTTGATTTTTTAAAATTGATCATTTGAGGGAGAGAATTTTTTTCAATAAGATTATACATTTCTACAACATTTTAATAGGTTGTATTAGAGAGGTCCCTGGTGGGTTCCTTCGAGATCTACAATCTTTGGATTGGGCCATATTTCGTGGACTAATCAGACCATCACTGGAACCACCACCCTAAATTAATTTTTCCTTCACTATTTGTTTCATGCATATACACATTATGCATTATGGACAATGCATAAGATAAATGTGTGGGAGGATTTTCTAAGATAAGTTGTTTTAAACTTTCTTTCTTTTACACTTCTTTTTAGAAAATTTTTAGATTTTTCTTTTGTATAAAAACCTTTTTTTTTTCTTTTTACAAAATTTTTTAAAATAAGAGAAATAGTTTTGATTTATTTTTAAGAAAGTTAAGAGGGTCTTGGAATTAAAAAGACCTAAAATTATGAATTTTTAAACCGAGTCAAAATAATAGATCTTGTTTAAATTTTAGGATAAGAAAGTAAGATTGAACAGATAATTTAATCTCAAATTTTTTATCTTAGATATATGCACTCGACACTTATACATTTTTTTTTGGATTGAAACAAAAACTGAAAATGCCAAAAAATTTATATATATGTGATAAAAAATACTTATTGAAGCTGTGTAGTTATGCCTCAGGAAGCATGATTATTCACGCCTAAAACAGTGGACAAAAATAAAATAATCCCCTTTAATTTTGTGATCTTGTTTACTCGAGTTCTTAAATCTGAGGGATATTTCCTCATCTGGTGCACTAAAATCATCTGGTTTGGGAGTAACCGGCTAAAGGTTCACTACCCGGGTAAAATAGAAAGCCTAAGAAAACTAAGGAAAGAAAAAAAGAAAAAAATTTGATATAAATAAATGGTATGAAAGTTAGAGTCGATATCCCAAAAATCTTCACAGTTCACAAAGTGCATATTTTCTAAGAGTTTTTAATGAAAGATCAAAGAATCGATTCAATTTTAAATTCTTACATTTAATTTATAATTAAATTTTGCATTTAGACTTAGTTTAAGGAAGAATAATTTTTAGTTAACTTATAACCTTAGATCTATTAAATTTTCGTAAAAATATTTTAACACTTTTCTCTATTTAAAATGCGTTTTCAAAAAACTAATATTTGATTTCTTTCTTTATGGATTTTGTGGGTGTAATCTGCTGAAAACCCTCAGGAGACAAAACTCCTCCTCTAGGGGAAAACCTAGAGGTTTAACGACTTATAACACATACTCAGTGCAATCGCATCACCTACGAAAGTGGTGTAATAATTTTTTTACTTTTTCTATCTTGCTCGAGATGAACAAAAGATAAATGTGAGGGTGTAATTGATCTCTGTATTTGCATATTTCATACCACATTTTCACGCTTATTCTATATAAATTGCTAAATAATGGCTTACTTGTGTACTTCTAGGTCCATGGCATGAGGTGAATAAGAAGCCCAAAACTCTAATTTATTTGGGGATTTTTAAAGCCTAGAAGAAGCCCATGTCTTTGAAGCCCAATCTGCTAATTTTAGGAGCAGAAAACAAGAAACCAAAAGTCAATACACTGCCCATACCCCTAGTAAAAACCCATGCTTTGGCGCTGCGCGATTGGCCTTTTTTCGCAGCCATGCTGTGGAGTCGTGCGTCGAGCTTCGACGCACAACTCCATACAGCTCTCCTGGTGCCCTCTTTTTCCTATAAATACCCAGTGTTGAGCATAGTTCCAGGTAGGAGAGTTTTTATGTGGTTTTCTTCTTTTTAGGGTAGTTTTAGTTGTTGTTCTTCTTCTTCTTTTGTATTTTTCATTTTTGTAGATCATGTAATAAGGAAAAGAGTGATTCTTAGGATGAAAGTTAGAGTGCGTGTAATGGAGGGTGACACTCTATGAAAGGTTCTTCTTCTCTCTAACTCTTTTTATATGCTTATCTAATTTTCTCTCATGGCAACTAACTATAACTACTAACTTGCTAACTCCTTACTTGATAACCCACATGAATCTAATAGCCTTTACTTGGCCTTGCTCTTGCAAGAGCCATGGATGGCTGATGATGATGGATTTTAACACTCTAACATCTAACTCTCTAACAAGTTACCACTACTTTATTTCATGCTTACTCTAGTTAGTTTTGATGGTTTAAGTATAGCTTGCTCTTGTTGTTCAGTTTGGATGTGATGAGTTATCTTATGGGTCATGTTTTGAAATGCTCTTGAACTAAGGACTAGTGATGGCCAAGGATACATGTGAGGCAACTATTACAAAGAGGTTAGCATAGTTAGTGGAGCCATTAGTAGTTAGTAGCCATGAGTTTTTTTACATTTTTTCTTCCATTTATACTTTGTTTTGATAGATCTTAAAAATCACAAATACTTTATCTTCAATATTTCTATCTTTGTTTTCACATACTCTTCTCTTTTCATTATTTGTTTTCTTTTCTTTTGATTCTTTGAAACATAAAAAAATCGTTAACATACACTTGAACATACCGTAAAAGCTTTTATCACCTCCCATTCTTGTGAATTCGACCTGTGTAGCCTCTATGCTATAACGGAAGTATCGAGGAAGCCAAATCGCACACACTTTAATTAGTAATTTCAAAACGACATATTTTGTGCACGATTTTCCCCAAATCAAATTTTGGCACCGTTACTGGGGATGGGAATGGTTTGATCTCACGTTTTTGTTAACTTTTCTTCTTTGTTTTTGTTGTGCCGGTCAAATTTTTAGCATTGCAGAAATCCACACTTGCTTTTGTGTGGTGGGGTAAATTCTTATATGTTGCTATATTCTGCTGCTAGTTTCTGTTACCTGTACACTGTAATAATTAAGAACTAGAATATAGTAATTGGATGTTTTAAAACAGTTTAGACATTTGCATCTAGGTGCGTGTCAATTTTCATTCCAATATATTGTATTTTGTTCTTCTGTTGTTGTGATCTAAACTGAGGTATAGATATTGCATTGCATATTGTTAGGACAAACACATGGATGATTTACTCGCTTTGTGTGTTCACTCTGAGCTATATTGCTTACTTGCACGAATTGAAATTAAAGGCAAACCCCAATATAAGATAAGCTGGGAAAGTCATTACACTCCCTTAGCCCAAAATTACCTCCCCACTCACACAACCCAAGCCTAAATAAAATTTGCTAGATGTTGACCCCTTGAGACATCTCGAACTCATTTAAGAGATTGACCTAAGCAAAATTTGTTATAGTTTGACTCTTATCAAATAGGTATCCAAGGTTGGGGATTGAAAGGCGAAACCTCAAAAAATAGTGATTTGGCATAATTAGACTCGTTGTTCCGGCACGGATACCTCCCACTGGTCATGCCCCTACCTAGCCGATTAACTTGTAGTCAGATTTCTACAATGCACTCCCTGGGAACAGTCAACCAGTTAGGAGTCGTTTAGGTCTAGGTCAACCCTAGAATAGGCTTGTTTTTGAATTTTTTTCTTTTTTTGTTTGTTTGTTTGATTTTTCTTTTTTGTAATTATTGTGATAAAATGGAATATAACCAAAATTTTTCCAACCAAATGAATCCATTTTTCACCTCGACCTCATTTGACTCAAATAATTCCAACCCAGCTATGTACAACATGAACCAACAATATAGGCCGGATTGGACTTATCTGACTCAATATGACCTATATCCCTAATTCTATAATCATAATTTTCAAAATAATTTTCACTCTTCACAGAGTTCATAGGAATTTACCTCCCCTGAGTTAAATTTTCAACCACATTTCCACAATATTCATTCCCCAATTCTGCTTCACATCCTTCTTTTCCTGAACTACCAATTGAAGAAAAATTAGAGTTGCAAAGGAGTTTAGAAGAAATGATAGAAGCCCAAAAATAATTTGAAAACAAGGTGGCCTCATCATATCCACAGAATTTCAAAATTCATACAATTCTTTTTCAGAACCACTAAAAGAACAACCATTGTTGGAAAAACTGTGAAATTCATGCAAGAGTTCGAGTGACTAATTCAAAATATGGTTGACTTCCAATGTCCACAAAATTTTCATATGACTTAAGAATCATGTCATTTTAGAAATCAAGCTTCAATTTCATTATGTCAACCTGAACTTGACCAAAATCAAATCCTTGACATTTTGACAAGTCATCCATTTCCTGAAATTGAACTCAAAGATGAATCTGAACCTGAGCTTGAATTTAGCGATTCGAGTCTAATCCTTGAATCAATATCGACTCCTGTAGTGAACCTAAACTAAATAATATTCTTGAGCCAGTTTTGATCCCCATTCCTGAACTTAAATCAATCATTTCACCCATTCACATTCCTTCCATGGACAAAAATCAAGATTTAATTTCACTACACCCATTTGAACTTGCCGAAAATTTTGAGAACCATCTTGACATTTTGGCAAGTTATCATTTTCCCGAAATTGAACTTGAGCGTGAATGTGATCCTAATCCACAAGTTGGTAATTCCACTTCACTTTTTGATTCAATAATGATTCTGGTATCTTTACCAGACTTTTTTCATATTCTGTAGTCAACATTGAATCCTGTTCCAGTACACCGTGAAATGGAATCACCAATATTTTACGATCACATTTTGTTAATGGGGAAAGTGTATGAACATCAGTTATTTGGTTTGGACCCAAATTTTAACCAAATTTGACTCCAATTTCTGAATCTCGACTTGATCTAAGTCAGTTTCCCGAATTGATATTTGTTTCTGTTCCTTTTGAGCCCAAGTCAATTATCTTCCACAATCACACTTCTTTATTGGACAACGGTGTTGAACATAATGACTCTGAGTTTATTTTTGAAAATTGGTCATCTGAGGGAGAGAATTATTTCAATAAGATCATAAATTTCTACAACATTTTAATGGGTTGTATTAGAGAGGTCCATGGTGGGTTCCTTCAAGATCCACAATCTTTGGATTGGGCCGCATTTCGTGGACCAATCAGACCACCACCGGAACCACCACCCTAAGGTAATTTTTTCTTCACTATTTATTCCATGCATATACATATTCAGGATGCATTGTGGATAATGCATGAGATAGGTGTGGGGGAGGGTTTTCTAACGTAGGTTGTTCTAAACTTTCTTTCTTTTATACTTCTTTTTAGAAAATTTTAGATTTTTCTTTTGTATAAAAACCCTTTTGTTTTCTTTTTACAAAACTTTTTGAAATAAGAGAAATAGTTTTGATTTATTTTTAAGAAAGTTAAGAGGATCTTAGGAACTAAAAAGACCTAAAACTATGAATTCTTAAACTGAGCCAAAATAATAGATCTTGTTTAAATTTTAGGATAAGAAATTAAGATTGGAAAGATAATTTGATCTCAAATTTTTTGCCTTAGATATATGCACTTCACACTTATACAATTTTTTTCTTTTGGGGTTGAAACAAAAACTGAAAATACCATAAACACACACACACACACACACACACACACACACATACACGCGCGCGCGCGCGAAAAAGTGCTCCTAGAGTAGGTCTCCTTAAATTATAATCGAAGGAGGAGGTCAAAAATACTACCATAGAACATCTATAAGGATGATCCACTCCATTCATTTTGATCTACATATCTTAAAATGATTGTGTATAAAAAATCATGCACTTTTGATACTTTTTACCCATGCATCAAATGGTTACAAAATGAACGATTTTTTAACAATAGAACAAATAACATTGTTTGATCGATGTGTAAAAAAAGTTCAAACTGCATGATTTTTTATATATAAGAAATTTAAGACATGAAAATCATGATAAATAGAGTGGATCATTCATATGAATGGTACATGACGAGTTTTAGGTCTCCTCCTTAGATTGTAATTTAAGGAGACCTACTAGGAGCACTTGACCCATATATATATATATATATATATATATATATAATATATATATATATATATATATATATATATATATATATATATATATATATATATATATAATGATGATGATGATGATGATAAAAATCACTTATTGAATCTGGGTAGTTATGCCTCAGGAAGCATGATTATTCATGCCTAAAACAGTGGATAAAACAAAATAATCTCATTTAGTTTTATTATCTTGTTTACTCGAGTCCTTAAGCCTGCGGGATATTTTCTCATCTGGTGCACTAAAATCATCTGGCTTGAGAGTAATCGGCTAAAGGCTCACTACCCGGGTAAGCTAGAAAGCCTAAGTAAACTAAGAGAAGGAAAAAAAAAAGAAAAAAGAAAAAAATTGATATAAGTAAATGGCATGAAAATTAGAGTCGATATCCCAAAAAATCTTCACAGTTCATAAAGTACAAATTTTCTAAGAGTTTTTATGAAAGATCAAAGAATCGATTCAATTTTAAATTCTTACATTTAGTTTATAATAAAATTTTGCATTTAGACTAAGTTTATGGAAAATTAATTTCTGGTTAACTTATGACCTTAGATCACTTAAATTTTCGCAAAAATATTTTAACACTTTTCTCTATTTCAAAATGTGTTTCAAAATACTAACATTTGATTTCTTTCTTTATGGATTTTGTGGGTGTAATCAACTGAAAACTCTCAAGAGACAAAACTCCTCCTCTAGGAGAAACCTAGAGATTTAACGGCTTATTGCACATGCTCAGTGCAATCGCATCACCTGCGAAAGTAGTGTAATAATTTTCTTAGTTTTACTGTCCTGCTCGGGACAAGAAAAAGATAAGTGTGGGGTGTGATTGATCTCTATATTTGCATATTTCATACCATATTTTCACACTTATTCTATATAAAATTATACTTAATAATGGCTTTCTTATATGTTTCTAAGTCTATGTCATGAGGTGAATAAGAAGCCCAAAATTCTAATTTATTTTGGGATTTTTAAAGCCTAGAAGATGGCTTTCTTATGTGTTTCTAGGTCCATAGCATGAGGTGAATAAGAAGCCCAAAACTCTAATTTATTTGGAATTTTTTAAAGCCTAGAAGAAGCCTAAGCCTCTGAAGCCCAATCTACTAATTTTAGGAGCAAAAAACAAGAAACCAGAAGTCAATAAACTACCCATACCCCCAGTACAAGACCCATGCTTTGACGTTGCGCGATTGGCCGTAGCATGGCCGCGTAAACGAGGCCATGGCCACATTTTCGCAGCCATGCTGTGGAGTCGTGCGTCTAGCTTCGACGCACGACTCCATACAGCTCTCCTGGTGCCCTCTTTTGCCTATAGATACACAGTGTTAAGCAGAGTTTCAAGTAGGAGAGTTTTTGGTGTGGTTTTCCTCTCTTTAGGGTAGTTTTAGTTGTTCTTCTTCTCATCTTCTTCTTTTGTAATTTTCATTTTTGTAGATCATGTAATAGAAAAGAGAGTGATTCTTAGAATGAAAGTTAGAGTGCTTATAAAGGAAGGTGGCACTCTATGAAAGGTTCTATCTTTATCTCTACTTGTTTTCTTCTCTCTAACTCCTTTTACATGCTTAGCCAATTTTCTCTCATGGAAACTAACTACTAACCACTAATTTGCTAATTCCTTACTTAATAATCCACATGAATCTAATAGCCTATTCTTGGCCTTGCTCTTGCAAGAGCCATGATGGGTCATGATGATGGATTCTAACACTCTAACATCTAACTCTCTAACAAGATATCATTACTTTATTTCATGCTTGCTCTAGTTAGTTTTGATGGTTTAAGTGTACCTTGCTCTTGTTGTTGAGTTTGGATATGATGAGTTATTTTATGGGTCATGCTTTGAAATGCTCTGGAACCAAGGACTAGTGATGACCAAGGATACATGTGACGCAACTATCATGAAGAGGTTAGCATAATTGGTGGAGCCATTAGTAGTTAGTAATCATGAGTTTTCTTTCATTTTTTTTCTTTGTTTTAGATAGTCTCAAAAATTAAAAATACTTTATCTTTAATATTTCTATCTGTGTTTTCACCATATTCTTCTCTTTTCATTCTTTGTTTTCTTTTCTTTTGATTCTTTGATACATAAAAGAGCCATTAACATACATGTAAATATACCGTGAAAGCTTCTATCGCCTCCCATCCTTGCAGATTCGACCCATTTAGCCTCTATGTTATAAAGAAGTATCGAGGGAGCCAAAGCACACACACTTCAATTACTGATTTCAAAATAACATATTTTGTTCACGACTTTTCCATGATCACAAGACGAAAAATTTGAAAATCATCAGATCTGCATTTCTGCTCATCAACACAAGAGTCACGTCTACCAATCAAACGTGAGCCTATGAGCCTTGTGTCGACTGTTCAACTTCTAGAAGAAGTTCAAGGGTCAAACTCCTTTGAGTTCAACAGTGGCAAAAGCTATTTTACCTGCTATAGGGGCTTCTTGGGAGGAGCATCGCCCATTGGGGCTGAGGCAGCGGCGACACTAGATGAAGAAGGGATTTGCTTTCTTTTTGGGGCCATTTTCATGATTAAATCTTTGAAAAGATTCAAAAAAGCTCGGAGTTTTTGTGGGTCCTGAGAAGCTTTGAAAAGCTCTTCAAACTCAAACACGAGTTTAGACGAAGAAGAAACAGTCAGAATGAAAGATTATTGAGAAGACTCAGTTTGATAGGCCATTTTAAAGGCTGTGATACGCGGCGAGAATCTTGAGTAAGTCTGAGCAAGATACGCGTCTCTGGGCGAAGCTCGCGTTCAGGTGACGTTCGTGTCCAGAAGCTTCGAACGCAACCTTCGTGTTTCAAGCACAACAGCCAGGGTCGCATCCTAACATTAAATGAGGGTCATGTCTTTAATGAAGGTCACATATTTTGAAATCCATGACCTCCGCATCTAACGACAGTCGCGTCCAATGCAACAGTCGCGTCTACATCAACGAGATCCACATCCTCTCTCCCAATACAAAGAGTATATCTCTACTACTGCAATCAGTTCAACAGTACACTGGAAAAGACAATCGACAACTCTACCGATTCAATTATACACAGACAATCAAATTAGAGCTCAGATAAGTTCTAAATTGTGTATCTAGATGCTTATAACAATCAACTATAGAGACTTCAAGCAGTTCAACAATAAACTCACGAAGACTAGAATCTAGACAGGTTGAGCTCCGAGTAAAAAGATTGTCTGTCCAATCAAGTATTTTGAAATCCTTCTTAGTCAACCATGGGGTTTCAAAAACTTTGGAGAGGGTTCTTAGGCTGTCCAAAAATCACCAAGGAGAAAGCCATAAAGCGGACCTCATTCGAATGCGGGGGTCTCACTTCAACTTAAATGCGGACTTCATCAATCAGGAGACACGAAGGTCGTGTTCAACACTAAATGCAGCAGTCGCGTTGATCATTAGAATGCGAACCTGAGTAGCTTTGCGTTCCAACACAAACGGTGGTCTGAGTAACTTCGCTTCTTCAAAGTCAAGTGAGCTCCGCGTTTCAATACAGACACGACCCTCTGAAGCCTGTGAGTTTCGTGTCTGACAACAAAGCGAGGTCTACGTCCAATGCGAGACCCGTGTTTCTTTTGTAACTGACCTCGTTATTGGGTCATTAACACCCACATAATGTGGGGAGTTGATTCTTATTATGGAGGGATTCTAGAGAACAATTCTACCCCTAAAACCCCCTATAAATACCCTCGAAAGCTATTTATAGGGGGTTTCAGAGATAGAATTGTCCCCTAGAATTCCTCCGCAAGGAAGATTAACTCCCCACATTACGTGGGTGTTAATTGACCCAGAAATGGGGGTCAGTTACAACAAAAAATACGGGTCTCGCGTTGGAAGCGGACCTCGCTCTGTTGTCAGACGCGAAACTCACAAGCTTCACAGCGTCGCGTCTGTATTGAAACACGGATCTCGCTTGGCTTTGAAGACATGAAGTTACTCAAACCAGTATTTGTGTTAGAACGTGAAGCTACTCGACTCGTGTTCTGATAATCAATTTGACTACCACGTTTAGTATTGAATGCGACCTTCGGGTCTCCTGTTTGATGAAGTCCGCATTTGAGTTAAAGTACGACCCCCGCGTTCGAATGAGGTCCGTGTTTATAGCTTTGTCCTTCGTGATTTTTAGATAGCCTACACTCATGTTGAAGGGAGAAATTATTTTGAATAAACTGCTCTTTTCTATGTTGAAGATTGATTCCTCATATGATTCCTCGAAGAAATGAACGGAATTCTGCTTGGGGAATTGATTTCATTAAGGAATAGAAAAATTAGATGAATCTGACTTGATGTTCAGAGGTATAGTGTTAACGTGATCATGGATAATATTTCTTAAGGAATTTGCCATTGATTGGCATCATGAGCGTGTCCCCCTTTGGATTTGCAAGGTGATAAGCTCCATTTGAGTAGACTGTCTCTACTACAAAAGGTCATTCCCACTTGGCTTGGAACTTGCCTTTGGTCTTGTGTGTCATGACATGGGTCACCTGACAGCTAAAACCAAGTTTCCTTTTTGGAAGACTCTCCCTTTGACCTTTTTATTAAAGGCCTTTAAGATTCGAGCTTGATGTAGCCCAATATGCTACTGAGCTTGTAGTCGCTTCTCATCTAGTGCTTCAAGCTTTTAGAGATGTAGCTGATAGTTATATCCATCTGTCATCTTGGTTGTTAGAGCAACACGAAGTGACGGTATTTGTATCTCTAGGATATGACTGCTTCACACCCATAGAATAGAGAAAAAGACGTATTGCCTGTAGGGGTTCGGACTGTTGTTTGGTAGGCCCAAAGATATTCACTGAGCTTCTCATTTTAGTCTCATTTACTTGAAGAGATAAACTTTTGAGGAGTTTGATGATTATCATATTGAATACTTCTACTAACCCGTTAACCGCAGGGTTGTACACAGTTGAAGCTATACTCTGAATTCAATACTTGTCGCAGAATCGGTAGAATGATTGGCTTACTAATTGGGGACCATTGTCATGAATAATCCTCTTGGGAACACCAAATCCGTGGACGACATGGTGTTTGATGAAGTTAAGAACATTGATTGTTTTAACTTCTGCGAGCGATATGGCTTTCGCCCACTTGGAGAAGTAATCGATTATTGCGAGGATGAACCGATGACCTCTAGCAGATGAAGGACTAATGGGCCTTATAATATCGATTCCCTAAGGTTCAAATGGCCATAAAGCAATTGTAGGGTGGAGCAACTATGGGGGTTGGTGTATGAAATTCGCATGGATTTGACAAGCCTTACACCTTTTGACATATTGTATTGAGTCGATGATCATTGTTGGCCACTAATAGCAAACTATGTGCAATTGGTCCTTGAGCTTCAGACCCGGTTGATTGGCACTGCATATGCCATCATAAGCTTCTTTGATTACTTCTCGCGCTTTCGTGTTGGATAGACAATTGAGAAGTATATTGTCGTATGAACGGTGATACAGTGTCTTTAACACTGAATTATAGTAAAAAAGAAGGGATCTTCATCGAATAGAAGTTGCCTCACGGGATCATCGGGTAATATGTCGTGCAAGACATAGTCGATGATAGAAAATTGCCAGTCTCTAGATTCAAAGTTTGTTGAGGTTGTATGAACTTCTCTAACCTCTGAACTGTATTTCAGACAGAAGAGATGACGAATAGCCACCGAGAGACGGTAATTAGTGTCGGCCGATAAGACCAATGTAGCTGCAAGTGCAGCTAAAGTATCTGCCTTTGTGTTTTGGAGGCGAGACACATGGCTGATGTAAAAGCCATCAAATGTGTTAGCTAATTTGATAGTTGCATGACGATAAGGTATCAGATCTTCATGACGAACCTCATACTCTCCCTTCATTTGATTAACAATTAATTTGGAGTCACTATGGGCTTTAAGGTATTGTACTCTCATTTGTTGAGCGAGCTGGAGGTTAATCAGTAAGGCATTGTACTTAGCCACATTATTGAGGAAGAATATGGTTGTGCAGTAAGACGAACACAACCCCCACTCTAATAACAATCTTGCCTTTAGGGCCCCATCCTTGATGCGCCGCAAAAATATTTGCCAAACTTCCTCTTCAAAGATCATATTGGCTTTGATGACCTTGTCTGGGATGTTTTGAGTAGCTTTGAAGTTTCTATAACCGAATGAGCTTCCAGAAAGTCTGCTAAGGCTGGGCCCTTTATTACCTTCTGAGGCATAAAGTCATGTCATATTAGGATAGTAATATAGCTCAACTAACCAGTCGAGAGTTCAAAGACCCTGGCTTCATCCATGAGGATTCGCAGGGGATTGACTCTTGAAATGACATATATGGTTTGGCCAACCAAATACTGTCGTGTCTTCTGGATAGTAAGGACCAGAGCTAGACACTTTTTCTCGACTGGTTATAGCGGCTTTCGGCCCCAATCAATGTGTTGCTTAGGTAATAGATGGCTTGCTTGATGCCTTCATCATTCTTTTGTACGAGCAGAGCACCTAGAGAATAGCCTATAGCTCTTACATAAAGTAAGAATGACTTTCCCGAAATGGGAGCTGCCAGGACCGGAGGCTTGGTGAGATACTCTTTGATATCTTTGAAAGCTTTTTTGAAGGCCTCACCCAAACAAAGGAGACACCTTTTCTCATTAACCTCGTGAAAGGTTGACAGCGACCTAGAAAATTTGCGATGAATCTCTAGATATAGGCAAGCCTTCCTTGTAGACCTCTGAGCTCTTTGAAAGTCTTTGGAGGCTGCATATTTCGAATGGCCTTGACTTTTTTTGGGGTCAAGATGAATTTCCTTGGACGTGATGATGAATCTAAGGAATTTGTCGCTTGACACTCTCAAGAATGACTCTATCGTGTTCATTTTTAGCTGATGAGCCCGCATGATGTCGAACATCATTCTTAGATTGAGAGGTGGTCGTCTTTGCTGTGACTTTTGACCGAAATGTCATCGACATAGCATTCCACCGTCTTCCGTAGATGAGCACGGAAAGTCGTGCGCATTGCATGTTGGCAGATTGCACCGGCATTCTTCAAACCGAATGGATCACCGTGTAACAGTATACCCCAATGGTGTTTGAATTGAGGTATGATTTTTATCAACTAGGTACATTTTGATTTGATTGTACCCTAAAAAAACCATCATTTCGGCGTCGCATGTGTTATCAATCACGACGTGCTTCTTTATGTGCTACAGGGAACGAGAATAGTGTAGTGGGCCTTACGCAGGTGCCAGAAGACATGGGCCCCGCTCACCACCTGCTACATGATCCCGAGGTCCCCACATTCAGATGCGTGGGCGCCATTTCCCATCTGCTACAGTGTTGGCACACACACTGTAGCAGAACATGGCCACACTGCCCGCGTGCGTGAACTGAGGCCAACCTCGTTTCTCGTGCTGCACCTGTCGCTCTCGTGAACAGGACAACAAATTTTCGTGGTCTCCGTCGCCGCATTTTCTAGCGCGGAACAGGAGGCCGGCCCAGCCCCTTCTGCGCGCGTTATTCACGAGGAGACAATGGTCACCAAATGATTTACAGTGTGCAACAACTTAGGGTGCCATCGGATCGGATACGGATCGGATATTGTCTTTATCATATTCATATTCGCACCCAACCTTCGGATAGGGATACGGATACGGATATTGGCGGATGTGAAAAAATGATATCCGTATCCGCTAAAATCGGATATCGGATATGGATCCGATATTAGCGGATCGGATGCGGATACTAATCGGATATATAAAAATGGATACGCGTAAGGAACAACTAAATAGATATACTTATATTACTTTTTATCTCAATTACAATAATATTAAATGCGATACATATTATGATATTATTGTGGACATATCAATGCTTCCACCGTATCCATTATCATTCGACTTCTATAGCAATATATTACACGAGCCCGGTGCTATATGTCTGGCATGATTGATGTCGAAATACTCAAAATATTTCATGCTACTCTTGCAAGAATCAGATACTTTCCACTATTACTTTTTCACAAACTCAAAATATCAAAATTTATTGTCTCATTCCATTAAAGAATAGTCTCTTTCATACGAATATCATTGTCAAGCACCCAACTTTCGGATATCGGATCGGATACGGATAGGATATTGCTTTTACCATATCCGTATCCTCACCTAACTTTCGGATACGGATACGGATACGGATATGGATATTGGCGGATGTGAAAAAATGATATCCGTATCCGGGTTGGAGGCGAATTCGGATACGGATATCCGCGGATAATCCGTATCCGGTGGCACCCCTAGCAACAACACAGGGACAAGGATCAGAAGTAGAAGAAGAAAGGCTGCTGAATAATAATTTTTTTTTATGGAAGTGTGGCCAAAAATTATCCTAGCCTATACATGAGTATTCATAGACTGGGTCTTTTTGGATATTTTACAGTTAAGTCCTCAATAATTACAAAATTACAAGATAGATAAATATATGAATTTTGCACTTTGAATTTCTATCCACTTTTACATTAAAGCCCCTAGACTTTCGAAAATTTCATTTTTCACCCCAATTGAACTCAAACTTCTTCGAATTGACTATGAGTTTTTTTAACGGTGAATTTTGAGTGTAGTAAAGTAGTCCCAATAACAGCAACTCCTCTATATTGCATTAAAGCCATTTTGGCCCATACAATGTTTCCAAATTGCACGATTTATATATTTTCTCTTCCTAGCAACTTTGCCTACAAACAAGCACGGAAAATACCAGAGTAGTATTATTTAAATATATAAAAATAGATAAATGAGAGCATAAAAATGTGGTAGAATTATGCTAATCAAATACCCCATACCTATCTTTTGCTAGTCCTCGAGTAAAACAAATAAAAAGAAAAACTAAGTTAATTTAACCTAACTCACTTTCGTATGAATCATGGTTGCACTTAGCATGTGCAACAAGCCATCAAACCCCAAAATTATCCTTAGAGGACGAGTTTTATGTCGTGAGAGTTTGCAGTAAATATACCTACAAAATTCAAGAAAGAAGATGATTATCGTGTAAGTACAACTAGAAGGGGGTGAATAGGTGTACGGCTAATCTAATGAACAAAATGCGGAAATTAAAAACTAAATTGCAACACACTTAATGCAACCAACGAGTGTAGCCGAATTCCCGGTGAAGGGCTCTGGACTAACTCCTCTTGATTCCTCTGAATAAGAGTTGAGGTGCTATATGAAGCTCTCGTGGTTAGACACAAATGAGGCACACACAAACAAGCCAAGCATATAATATATGAATGAGCAATATGAAATGATGCAAGGCACAATAGTAAAAGAGAGAGTTAGAGTCAATGGATCAAACGCAAACACCGAAATTTGTTTCGAGGTTCGAGCACCCAGCTCTACGTCCCCGCCTTAACAGAGAAGGATTTCCACTAACTTGTCCTCACAGGTCTCCCACACAGGGAACCTCCACTGAGGATTTGGGGCAATACAACCGGGAGTACACAACTCCTCTCTCAATTACAAACACAACCTCTACACTTAGAGGCTAGGCACAAAGCCACCACAAATCAATCACCTCACACTTGAGGAATGGGCACAAAGCCAAACACCAATCAACCTCTCACCATAGGGATAGGGCACAAAGCCACCACTCCAATATCAACCCTACACAAGAGGGATAACACAAAGTAGGAGGGTTTACAACTTAGTGATCAAAAGACCACAAACCAATTCTATTTCTCTCAAAACAAAGATCCTATAGAGAGGATAGCAAGATAAGCTCAAGTGTGAGAAAACAAAGTGTTTTTAACAAAGAAAATCACTTGGGAAAATCTCCAAATATATATAGAATTTTTAGACCAAAAATAAATTCCCAAAAGACTATTTTCTTTGAAATAACAAACACTTTAAAAACAAATAGAGAATAGGAATTTTAACCCAAAAATTTTTTGCTGAAAACACTTGAAAAGATCTGAAATTTTTCTTTCTAAAAACCTTACCCAAAATAGCTCTCAAATGGGGTTTATATAGGCCCCAAGAGAATTTGCCCGTTGGCAGCTGACTAGGCCCAGAATGGCCTTCCGGTCGACTGACCGGTCGACCGGCCAACGGTCAAAAAAATGACCGTTGAGCCTTCCGGTCGACCGCCCGGTCGACCATGCCCTGAACCAGAGAGCAACGCCTCTCTGGCCGGTCGACCGCCCGGTCGACTGGGGCAACCCGAGAGTGGGTTGCCTTCAGTCGGTCGACCGCTCGGTCGACCGGCAACTGATATGGCCTTGTGCACGTTTTTGTTGGCCCAAAGGCCCATCACTCTAGTTTTGATGATGATCAACTCATGTAGTTATAGTACTATTGATCTTGTGTTTAATTAGTGACAGATTCATTATCAAGATCTTAGTAGGTGCATAGCTCAACAAAGGATAAAATGTCAAGATTTGGAGTTAGCACGGTGTGATCCAAGGAGTTTTTGGATCAAGCTTGGACCAAGTCAAGAAGATGAGAAGCCTTCAAGTGAAGACTTCAAGAAGATGAAGACTTGTGTCTAGGTATAAGATTTTATTTTTGTTTTAGTTAAAAATGTAAAGGATAAATAGTTGGTGGATTGCTCAAGTATACCATGCACACACACTCTTGATTTAATTGTGTTTAATTAGTGAATTTTCAGATTTAGAAAAGATTTTCTTTTTAGAAAAACATAGTTTTGGTTTTTGATATTCAAAGTTATATGTTTCAACCAAAACCTTGTTGATGCTTATTGTCAAAAACATAGATATTTCATCTTGATTGTGTAGTGGATCATATCCATACATACTATGCCTTAAAATGAATAATATCTTGTTTTTGTATTTAAAGATGTTTTGGAAAAAATAAGTTTAGAAAACATGTTTTTATCATGAGCCAAATATTTTCTAGTTACAAAAATAGTCCAATCTTTTATAACATGCCTTGATTTTGTGCAAGCATGTTTGATTATCAAAGTATATTGGTTAAACTATTTTTGTAGATTTTATGTATTTTATGGGATTTTATTTGAGCCAAAAAGACTAACTTTTTAAATCCCAGAAAATTGTTTCAGGCTTCGGATAAGTCGACTTGCCCCCTTTATAAGTCGACTAATCCTGGAGTCGGCCGACCGGACCGGTCGACCGACGTGCACAGACGTGCACGCCTTTGTGTACTGGAGGACGGCCGACCGTGCCGGTCGACCGCTCCAGAGAGCAGTGCTCTCTGGAAAGTTCGGCCGACCGCACGGGTCGACCGACAGAGAGTTGGACTCTCAGCTCCAGTGGGTCGGTCGACCCAGGCGGTCGACCGTGGCTCCAACGGTCAGAAATCCGACCGTTGGCGGTCGACCGCACCAGTCGACCGGCAGCTCTGACAGACCCCAACGGCTAGTTTTCTGGCAGCCTATAAATTGGGGGTCTTGTCATTGTTTTGAGCCAAGATTTTCAAGTGGGTTTTCTCTAGTTTTTCCTGAACTATTTAGAGGTTTTCCTCCACTTGATTTAGAGCAAATATTTCCAATCAAAAGGAGAGATTTATCAAGAGTGTTTAAAAGAGGTTCTTTGAGTTTTCCTCCACCACTCTCATCCTTGTTTTTCTCACACCACACTTGAGCTATCCATTGATTATTCATCCTATAGGTGTGTTGTAGTGAGAGTGCTTTAGGTGATCAAAGTGTTGTGATCACCAAAGATCTTTTCTTTGTTCTTTGAGGAGACGGGCAAGTGTGCTCGTGGTTGTTTAGGGTTCGGGTGCGAACTCTTCTTGTTTGAGGTGCGGCCTCGGCGAGCCGGTGGGCTTACGGTGTGTAAGGGACTAGAGAGTCCGAGGGCTTGTAGGTGTTGCGGCACCGAGGAGAGATCCAGTGGGATCTTGCATAGTGGAAATCCTTCGTGTGTCGAAGGCGAGGATGTAGAGCAAGTGTGCTCGAACCTCGAAACATACCCTTGTGTTTGCGATTTATCACTCTCTCTCTCTTTATCTCTTTTATATCTTACTTGCTTTATTGTCTATCTTTATATGCTTGATATATTCCTTGTGCTCATATTGTATACTTGCTTGGGTTTGTTGACTAACACTTGTATTTAACCAAGAGAGCCAACGCGGCACCTCAACCCATTCAAGGGGAATCTAGAGGAGTTTGTCCAGAGCCCTTCACGGGGAATTCGGCAACACTCTTTGGTTATACGTGGTGTTTAGTGTAAAAGATTTAATTTGGTCATAATAGTTTTAGCTTCCGCATTATTCGCATAATTTGGCATTAAGTGACCATTAGATTAGCCATCACCTATTCACCCCCCCTCTAGGTGAAACCTTCAATTGGTATCAGAGCTTGGTACTCTGATTTGGGTCTAACAACCTAGAGTTAAAGATCCTCATTTTTAGGCTAATCACAATATTTTGTACACACACCATGGAGTTCATGTCACCACCCACCTTTGACATTCTTAACATCCAAATTTGGAAGGTTAAGATGTCATTGTACCTCAAAGCCTTAGGATTTCATGTCTATCTTGCCACTACTAATAATGCATATTGTATAGATGGTAAGAATTTTGAGGCTAATACAAAAGCCCTACATGCTTTAAGATCTACCCTAAATGATGATTACTTATCTAGGGTTGCTAACATTAATTTGGCTTTTGTAGTGTGGAACACCCTCCTCTCCCTTGGCGAAAAAGAACAATATTATGCCGGGAGCGATTAGGACGTTGGAAGCGACATCTCCAATGTGTGCTACATGGTCCAAGGGGATAACCCCCTTGAGGTAACTACCGAATCCGAGGATGAGGATGTAGACATGTCATATGATGAGCTATCTACTTTTTGTCATCTATTGCTTGAAAAGTATGACATGCTTAAAAAGAAGAATAATAATTTGAAAAAGAAATTGCTTGCATGCATGTAGAACATGATACATTTAGATCTAACATTGCATGTTTAGAAAAAGATAACAAAAATTTGAAAAAGAATTTTGATGCCATGCTTAATGAAAAAGATTCATTAGAAAATAAAATGGCATGCTTAGAAAAAGAAAATAAAGATTTGAAAAATGAGAATGTTTCCTTGCTTGCAAAATTGAATGATTTATGTGAAGGAAACACTATTTTGAAAAATAAAGTTGATTTGGTGGGAAAACAAAAAGAAGTTGTTTTTCAAGAAAATAAATCTTTGAAAAGATAAATTTGTGAAAAAGAAAAAGATTTTGTTTCACAAAAGAAAAAGAAAAATGATTCTTTATCTCATCATGCTTTTCATGCCACCACTAATGAGATTAAAGATTTGAAAAATAAAATGGATGGTTTGAGTTCATCTTTGAACTCTTGTGCTTTTAATCATTCTAGGTTGGAGTCAATGTTTTCAAAGAAACAAACTCCACACATTCATGCACACCATAACCATGCATATGCTTATGTTGCACAACATGATCACACTCCTACACATAAGCATACTAAGGTGTACGTATGTACACATTGTGGCCGCAAAGGCCATTTAGCAAAATATTGTTATGATAAATTAGATCATTTTAATTTTGCTAAAAATAAAAGATTTTGGGTCCCTCAACACAAAGCTAACCCCCGTGGACCCTATAAGAAAATATGGGTACCAAAATCCTCACCTTTTGCTTTTGTTGTAGGTGAGGGCTCTCACAAGACGTGAGAGGATTGGTGCCTTGGTAGTGGATGCACTTGGACATGATGGACATACTTTTGGGATGCATCACTATCAAGGAGCTTTGGTGGAAAGACCACCATATTTGAAGCTTTGGAGTTAGTAACACTCTCTAAACTCCTACCTTTATGTACATGCTTTTAATTTCATATATCATATAGCATGTTCATATTTTTGTGTGCTTCATGTGGTATTTACATGCTTAGATGTATAATGTGTCAAACTTGTATTTATACATATATGAATAGTGAACTACGATTGACTTATATATATTTGAACTTCATGCTCATTTGTATCCACTATATGCATATGTATAGACTAGTTTTGATGATTCTCTTTTATACATGCTTTGCCAATTTTTTTTGCTTTACTTCATGTATATGTATTTTAATTCAAATCTAATAAATATACATGTATACCCGTGAGTCTCTTGCCTTCATGCAAATACATTTGATAGACTCTTTTATGTTTGGGATATGTATGTGTATTGTTAGGATTGGATAAATCATACATATGCCTAGAAGTGTATTATTTTTAAGAAAAATAAATTTTCATGTTTTTGTAAAAAAATTTGATACATGATCACTTTTGAGCTTCAATGTCTATTTTCATGAAAATACTATTTACATAACTTTTGAACACTCATCTTTTATTTTTTTCAAGATAATTTTGAGCTTTATGGACTATGAGTGCTTGAATATTTATGTACTTAGTATGATTCATGAAATACACATGTTTTGATTTCATGTTTTTGAAGGATCTTTAACTAGTTTTTCAAAAATTATCTTTAACTAGTTAATTATTCTTCTTTTGGTAGTGATTTTCAATGCTAAAATATTTTCAATCCTATTTTTGAAAACCCCTACCTTCTATGGGAGGATGGATGGGCGATTATGCTCAAGTATGCTTAATAGTGAAAATCATTTTAATCTTGAACATGATTGGGAGGTATAGGTTATGAGATATACACTTGATCTATTTGTTATGTCAATTGGTATCATTGAATTCTTTCAATTGGTATCTAAATTGATAATTTTTGTATACTCATATTTTGTTTCATATATGTATGTATCAATTTCACTTGGTATACTCATTTCTCATACATATATATGATTTTCATGTGCTTAACTTTCAATTGGCTCACATTTTTAAAAGCACAAAGTTCATGATGAAAAATAAAATTTTTGGATCATTATGTTTATCATTGATATCAATATGCTTCAACTCATATTTGTTAAATTTCAATTGGTATCAATATGTTTTATAATAATGATTATTTTTCAATTTGGTATCTTAAAATTTGATTGTTTTACAAGAGCTCTGATACCTTTAAAATTTTTTTAAAGAAAAATTAAAAAAATTCAAAATGTTTTGATATGTATTTCCTATATGCAAGGAGAGCTTAACATCTCTTCTACATATAGATTCATGTTGAGTATATTATAAATTGAGGAGCTTGACAACTCTTCTTTATATGATATACGTGTGTAGGGGGAGCTTCACATCTCCTCTTATGCATTACATAATATGTGTTATGTGAGTTAGGGCTTGTCATCCCTTCTTCATGTAATGCATATGTGTAGGGAAGCTAACTTAGCGTCTTCCTCTTCATGAATGTATATCGCATATAAATCTTTATTGATTAATTTGTTTCACCCCTTCTTGATCTTTTTGTTTTTGACAAAAAGGGGGAGAAAATTTTGTTTGATTTGATTTTACTTTGAACCCTTTGTTGATGATTGACAAAAAGGGGGAGAAGTATTTGAGTTTATATGCATGTTTTCATTGCTTAAGGGGGAGAAGTATTTGTCTTCCTTATTATTTATGCATATAAGTTTTGTTTTGCAAATAGGAGAAAAAGATTTATTTTGTTTTATCTCCATTCATTTGCATACATGTTTATGAGCTTCATTGTCATATATTATTATTTATGTCTATGCATGAGTTAAGGGGGAGCTTCTTTGAAGCTTTACTTTAATCCATGCATATATAACTCCATGAGTTTTGTCATCATCAAAAAGGGGGAGATTGTTGGCCCAAAGGCCCATCACTCTAGTTTTGATGATGATCAACTCATGTAGTTATAGTACTAATGATCTTGTGTTTAATTAGTGACAGATTCATTATCAAGATCTTAGTAGGTGCATAGCTCAACAAAGGATAAAATGTCAAGATTTGGAGCTAGCACGGTGTGATCCAAGGAGTTTTTGGATCAAGCTTGGACCAAGTCAAGAAGATGAGAAGCCTTCAAGTGAAGACTTCAAGAAGATGAAAACTTGTGTCTAGGTATAAGATTTTGTTTTTGTTTTAGTTAAAAATGTAAAGGATAGATAGTTGGTGGATTGCTCAAGTATACCATGCACACACACTCTTGATTTAATTGTGTTTAATTAGTGAATTTTCAGATTTAGAAAAGATTTTCTTTTTGGAAAAACATAGTTTTGGTTTTTGGTATTCAAAGTTATATGTTTCAACCAAAACCTTATTGATGCTTATTGTCAAAAACATAGATATTTCATCTTGATTGTGTAGTGGATCATATCCATACACACTATGCCTTAAAATGAATAATATCTTGTTTTTGTATTTAAAGATGTTTTTGAAAAACAAAGTTTAGAAAATATGTTTTTATCATGAGCCAAATATTTTCTAGTTACAAAAATAGTCCAATCTTTTATAACATGCCTTGATTTTGTGCAAGCATGTTTGATTATCAAAGTATATTGGTTAAACTATTTTTGTAGATTTTATGTATTTTATGGGATTTTATTTGAGTCAAAAAGACTAACTTTTTAAATCTCAGAAAATTGTTTCAGGCTTCGGATAAGTCGACTTGCCCCCTTTATAAGTCAACTAATCCTGGAGTCGGCCGACCGGACCGGTCGACCGACGTGCATAGACGTGCACGCCTTTGTGTACTGGAGGACGACCGACCGTGCCGGTCGACCGCTCTAGAGAGCAGTGCTCTCTGGAAAGTTCGGCCGACCGCACGGGTCGACCGACAGAGAGTTGGACTCTCAGATCCAGTGGGTCGGTCGACCCAGGCGGTCGACCGTGGCTCCAACGGTCAGAAATCCGACCGTTGGCGGTCGACCGCACCGGTCGACCGGCAGCTCTGACAGACCCCAACGGCTAGTTTTCTGGCAGCCTATAAATTGGGGGTCTTGTCATTGTTTTGAGCCAAGATTTTCAAGTGGTTTTCACTAGTTTTTCCTGAACTATTTAGAGGTTTTCCTCCACTTGATTTAGAGCAAATATTTCCAATCAAAAGGAGAGATTTATCAAGAGTGTTTAAAAGAGGTTCTTTGAGTTTTCCTCCACCACTCTCATCCTTGTTTTTCTCACACCACACTTGAGCTATCCATTGATTATTCATCCTATAGGTGTGTTGTAGTGAGAGTGCTTTAGGTGATCAAAGTGTTGTGATCACCAAAGATCTTTTCTTTGTTCTTTGAGGAGACGGGCAAGTGTGCTCGTGGTTGTTTAGGGTTCGGGTGCGAACTCTTCTTATTTGAGGTGCGGCCTCGGCGAGCCGGTGGGCTTGCGGTGTGTAAGGGACTAGAGAGTCCGAGGGCTTGTAGGTGTTGCGGCACCGAGGAGAGATCCAGTGGGATCTTGCATAGTGGAAATCCTTCGTGTGTCGAAGGCGGGGATGTAGAGCAAGTGTGCTCGAACCTCGAAACATACCCTTGTGTTTGCGATTGCTCACTCTCTCTCTCTCTCTCTTTGTCTGTTTTATATCTTGCTTGCTTTATTGTCTATCTTTATATGCTTGATATATTCCTTGTGCTCATATTGTATACTTGCTTGGGTTTGTTGACTAACACTTATATTTAACAAAGAGAGCCAACGCGGCACCTCAACCCATTCAAGGGGAATCTAGAGGAGTTTGTCCAGAGCCCTTCACGGGGAATTCGGCAACACTCTTTGGTTATACGTGGTGTTTAGTGTAAAAGATTTAATTTGGTCATAATAGTTTTAGCTTCCGCATTATTCGCATAATTTGGCATTAAGTGACCATTAGATTAGCCATCACCTATTCACCCCCCCTCTAGGTGAAACCTTCAGTTTTGTGCACATCCGGTCGACCGTTCCAGTCGACCGGTGTAACGCCCCGATCCCAAGGATACGGAAACGTTATGGCGACGTACAGACGCGAGGTGAAAATAACCTCACGCGTACGTTAAGCCTTAGTACAGTACAATACCTCCATATAGATATGAGGTCCAGCATGAAAGTAGTACAAGAATACCTGCAGAAAGAGGTCAGCGATCATAACAGATATGAAAACAAGGATAAATAAGATAACAGAAATAAAGCACTAAAATACCTAGAAATAGTCCCGATGGGGAAGCTCCGATGTGGCTCCAAGGTACTCTCGGATATTACGGTACGCGGATCTCCAAATCTGGGCATGCAAACCCAGGGTCGTCAGAAAGCGACCTAGTGAGTGGTAAAATAAAGGAGGCAGTAATATATACAATAGTAATACAAGCACGATAATAATATATAGTACATGAGGTTGGACTAGTGATGCCATATAATAAGGATATATAAACAGTAGAAATAGAGAAACATAAAAGCAGTGCAAATAACTAAACAGGTCAACTTTTAATACCATCACTACCTAGCTGGTTATCATCAGGTCATATCTATAGTCGTGTCCAGTTTATGTAATAACTAATGTTGTCTAGTGGTGACGTAATAGACATGAACATGATAGTGGTGACGTGATAGAGGTGAACATGCAGATGGGCATATGTCTGCAACAATAAAATATATGCAATGCAGAACATGCATAGTATGCCACTACATACAGTGTAACATATACCAAGTAATGTAACAAAGCATACATGTGCATGAGTAGTAGGGCACTAAAGAAAGTGTAACAGGAAACAGGAACAATAGCAATGTATACATGTCACATGGTAGCAGATAAATGATCAGGAACAGTAACAAGTACAACTAAACATGTAGTGGGCAGGTCATGTCAAAGTCATGTTATTTATACAATAGTAGCAATCAGTATCACCTGCTATTTTAATTACTCTCTTCCAGTGTCCCATACCACTGGCAGTTCATACTGGAGCCCGCACTCCAGTCGAACCCATCCGGACATGGTCTACGGGTACCATTATCCAAACGAGAGAGTAACCAAATAACAAGTGTTCCCAACGTCACTATTGTGTATACTGGTTTCATTATGTTAATTGGAAACCCATGGTCGAGGAGTTCTTATCGGGTGGATGTATCCCGTGCATACCCGGGATCACGGCCTTAAACAGATCCCTGGCTGCTGAGACCAGGGTCAGCCCGCTAGAGCTGTAACATGTAACATGAGTAACAGATGGTAGCCAGCACTACCCGGTCCCCTGCAGTGGGACCTCAATATGGATCCAGTACATCCACCTGATAAGATCTAGTCAACCGTCAAGTCTCCCCATACCCAAGTTATCTTTATGATCTGATATGTGATATGTCAAGTATACAATGTAACAAGAACAATTACAGTACATGGTACGGGTAACATGATTACTGGACCTGAGCTCTGTTGATAGCATAGAACAATATCACGAGAATCAGGAACAATATAACATGAACAAGATATCATGAACAATATACCGGGAAACGGGAACAATAGATGTGGGATTCTAGAGGTGGCCCCCGTGGCTTGGATCCACGTGGCACTTAGTTCCACACATCGCATATCAACAGCAGTCATGTCCAGTAACGGGAATATCCATATCATGTCCAGTATCGGGAATATCCATATCAGTAACGGGAAACAATCACATAACATGAATACAGTAACATGGAACAATAATCTAGGTAATATGCACGGTGAGTCATATGATAATAAGTGAAGAACAAGACATGCATGTACACCCGTGTGGTGAACGTATGTCACAGTGATGCGTGAACATGAGATAACAGTGTATGGAGCATTCATGTAACGATAATAACAATAATATGAAATGCGACATGCCGTGCATTGGTATATCGGTGTACTAGTGGAAGATATATGTGTAGCACGAATCCGTGTCATATATATATGTGATAGTAGTAATAATAGTGGTCGGTGTATATCCAGTGAACTACAGTATCTGTGTAAGGAGGTTATCAGTGCATGTACTAACGATGTCTAGCAGTCATGTCTAGTGACAGTGTAGTGTTATAAAGTACCGTGAATCAGTATACATGTGACGATGGTTATCTCATTGTGAGCTACTACATGAAGTAATAGTATCCATTAATATGGGGACCTAGTGGTCTGTGGGTCAGTGACGGTACAGGCATGATATCTGTGTCCGAGTTATCTATGTCTATATGTCTTGTTACTATGATTACCTCATATTAAATCAGGAAATACCTAACAATCTTCTAGGTGATTCCTAATTCAATGACCGTCCAATCATGACCAGTGAATAATGAATAATTACCGTTTTTTTTATCCATAATTACGATATATCAAGCAATGTCACTAAACAAGGTAAAATATAATTTATAAAAGAAAAACACTCACAAACTGGCTACAGGATTGTAGCTCTCGTTTCCACGATCGCAACGGATCCAGAATCGTCCAAATCCGAGTCCGGATGCTCCAGATATCGCCCGAATACCCAAAACCGAGAGAAAAGGTTAGTTACGTAATAATAGAAATTATTCAGGGGGCTATTTGTAATTTTGCAGGGGTCTAAACGTAATTTAAGAATTTACAGGGGCTTAAATGAAAAAGTTACCTTAACGGGTCGGGTCTGGGCTTAAACGGGTCGGGTTTGGGTTAAACCCAAAACCCAAACCCACAATTGGGTTTTCTCCCAATTGAGAAGCAGGCAGCAGCCCATGGGCTGCTGCCGCCGCTCCTCCTTTCGCGGCCGCCGCTCCTCCTTTCGCGGCCGCCGCTCGCGCCCCGCCGGCGCGGCCGCCCTGCCGGCGTCGGCGCCACCCCGGCGCCACCACGGCTCCGCCGGGGTGGTCTGCAGAGGGGAGGAGAAAGAGGAGTGGGGGCGGGCGCCTCCACCACCTGCGCCCGCGCCGCCCGGCGCTCCGCCGCTCGTGCGCCCCCGCGCCCGCGCCTGCCACCTGCGAGCGCCGCCGCCTGCGCGACCCCGCGCCCGCCGCCTGTGCGCCGCTGTTCCGCCGGCGTCCACCAGAGAGAGCAGGTGGGTGAGAGAAGAGAGAGAGAGAGATAGGGAGAGAGAGAGAGAGGAAGAGAGGGAAAGAGAGAGGGTTTGGAGAGAGAGAGAGAGAGAGAATTGAGGAGAGAGAGAGAGGAGGGGGAAGTTTAAAAAAAAGAAGGGAAGGTCGGTGGTGAATAGTGAGGCGGTGGCGGTGGAATTCTCTGGAAAGAGGAAGAAGAGAAAGAAAAGAAAAGAAAAGAATATAAAATATTAAAATAATATTATTTAATTGGACCCAAAATTCGACTAGTCTCAAACGGTGCCCAAAAATTACAGAAAATAGAGAATATTATTCTGAGATCTAAAATGAAGACGGTTTGTCAAAACTCAGTCTGGTTTACAAATTAAAAATCCCGGAGTGTCTCGCCGATACGGGCGACACCGGTTTGACCAGATTTTTGATAAATTCTGAAAAATCTCCAAAAATACCCTAATGTATATAATACGATTCTAAGACATCTGGTGAAGGCCGATTCTCAAAATTCTACTCCGTTTGTGAAATAAAAATCGGAAGGCTGGTTATCGGTATCGGTCGACACCGACAACAGAGATTTTCCAAAATAATCCAGAAAAATTCCAGAAAATCCTGAAAAATCTCAAATATTAGAAAATGATTTTTAAAACTGAAATCGGCTCAAACACACTACCACGGAGGTCAAATCAATTTTTGTACGTCGTATCGCGTACCGATACGGTAATACGTACACCGGGTAGCAGGGGGTTACATTTCTCCCCACCTTACAAAAATTGCGTCCTCGCAATTTCTATTCAGGTGTGAGAACAAGATTTTCAACCCCAAAGTCTAAAAGTGACGGGTCCGCGACACTTTCGCTGCGCACTCTGCTATCAAGAAGGAACTCAGGATGGAGAAGTATGGTAGTGAACTAATCCAGACGGATGGAAAGTAAGACGATACAAGGAAAGTAGAAGGAAATAGGATGTTCTGGTTGACAACTGAAAGGAAGTCAGAGAACAGAATCAAGGAATGAATTATCAAGGTCATGGAAATCTTGTACTCGTTGCTGGAATCCCCAAATTCAGATACATATCAGTTAATCTGAACCTGATTGTACTATTGGTAAGAGCCCGAGAATTGACCTCGGTGGTTACCCACACCAGGTGTGAACCTAGGCTCTGATACTACTTTGTAACGCCCCGATCCCAAGGATACGGAGACGTTATGGCGACGTACAGACGCGAGGTGAAAACAACCTCACGCGTACGTTAAGCCTTAGTACAGTACAATACCTCCATATAGATATGAGGTCCAGCATGAAAGTAGTACAAGAATACCTGCAGAAAGAGGTCAGCGATCATAACAGATATGAAAACAAGGATAAATAAGATAACAGAAATAAAGCACTAAAATACCTAGAAATAGTCCCGATGGGGAAGCTCCGATGTGGCTCCAAGGTACTCTCGGATATTACGGTACGCGGATCTCCAAATCTGGGCATGCAAACCCAGGGTCGTCAGAAAGCGACCTAGTGAGTGGTAAAATGAAGGAGGCAGTAATATATACAATAGTAATACAAGCACGATAATAATATATAGTACATGAGGTTGGACTAGTGATGCCATATAAT
Organism: Agave tequilana; assembly: GCA_038442645.1. Taxonomy (NCBI): domain Eukaryota; kingdom Viridiplantae; phylum Streptophyta; class Magnoliopsida; order Asparagales; family Asparagaceae; genus Agave; species Agave tequilana. Next base: position 63,133 of record JAVJIF010019113.1, on the reverse strand, counting down.
AAGGATATATAAACAGTAGAAATAGAGAAACATAAAAGCAGTGCAAATAACTAAACAGGTCAACTTTTAATACCATCACTACCTAGCTGGTTATCATCAGGTCATATCTATAGTCGTGTCCAGTTTATGTAATAACTAATGTTGTCTAGTGGTGACGTAATAGACATGAACATGATAGTGGTGACGTGATAGAGGTGAACATGCAGATGGGCATATGTCTGCAACAATAAAATATATGCAATGCAGAACATGCATAGTATGCCACTACATACAGTGTAACATATACCAAGTAATGTAACAAAGCATACATGTGCATGAGTAGTAGGGCACTAAAGAAAGTGTAACAGGAAACAGGAACAATAGCAATGTATACATGTCACATGGTAGCAGATAAATGATCAGGAACAGTAACAAGTACAACTAAACATGTAGTGGGCAGGTCATGTCAAAGTCATGTTATTTATACAATAGTAGCAATCAGTATCACCTGCTATTTTAATTACTCTCTTCCAGTGTCCCATACCACTGGCAGTTCATACTGGAGCCCGCACTCCAGTCGAACCCATCCGGACATGGTCTACGGGTACCATTATCCAAACGAGAGAGTAACCAAATAACAAGTGTTCCCAACGTCACTATTGTGTATACTGGTTTCATTATGTTAATTGGAAACCCATGGTCGAGGAGTTCTTATCGGGTGGATGTATCCCGTGCATACCCGGGATCACGGCCTTAAACAGATCCCTGGCTGCTGAGACCAGGGCCAGCCCGCTAGAGCTGTAACATGTAACATGAGTAACAGATGGTAGCCAGCACTACCCGATCCCCTGCAGTGGGACCTCAATATGGATTTAGTACATCCACCTGATAAGATCTAGTCAACCGTCAAGTCTCCCCCATACCCAAGTTATCTTTATGATCTGATATGTGATATGTCAAGTATACAATGTAACAAGAACAATTACAGTACATGGTACGGGTAACATGATTACTGGACCTGAGCTCTGTTGATAGCATAGAACAATATCACGAGAATCAGGAACAATATAACATGAACAAGATATCATGAACAATATACCGGGAAACGGGAACAATAGATGTGGGATTCTAGAGGTGGCCCCCGTGGCTTGGATCCACGTGGCACTTAGTTCCACACATCGCATATCAACAGCAGTCATGTCCAGTAACGGGAATATCCATATCATGTCCAGTATCGGGAATATCCATATCAGTAACGGGAAACAATCACATAACATGAATACAGTAACATGGAACAATAATCTAGGTAATATGCACGGTGAGTCATATGATAATAAGTGAAGAACAAGACATGCATGTACACCCGTGTGGTGAACGTATGTCACAGTGATGCGTGAACATGAGATAACAGTGTATGGAGCATTCATGTAACGATAATAACAATAATATGAAATGCGACATGCCGTGCATTGGTATATCGGTGTACTAGTGGAAGATATATGTGTAGCACGAATCCGTGTCATATATATATGTGATAGTAGTAATAATAGTGGTCGGTGTATATCTAGTGAACTACAGTATCTGTGTAAGGAGGTTATCAGTGCATGTACTAACGATGTCTAGCAGTCATGTCTAGTGACAGTGTAGTGTTATAAAGTACCGTGAATCAGTATACATGTGACGATGGTTATCTCATTGTGAGCTACTACATGAAGTAATAGTATCCATTAATATGGGGACCTAGTGGTCTGTGGGTCAGTGACGGTACAGGCATGATATCTGTGTCCGAGTTATCTATGTCTATATGTCTTGTTACTATGATTACCTCATATTAAATCAGGAAATACCTAACAATCTTCTAGGTGATTCCTAATTCAATGACCGTCCAATCATGACCAGTGAATAATGAATAATTACCGTTTTTTTATCCATAATTACGATATATCAAGCAATGTCACTAAACATGATAAAATATAATTTATAAAAGAAAAACACTCACAAACTGGCTACAGATTGTAGCTCTCGTTCCCACGATCGCAACGGATCCAGAATCGTCCAAATCCGAGTCCGGATGCTCCAGATATCGCCCGAATACCCAAAACCGAGAGAAAAGGTTAGTTACGTAATAATAGAAATTATTCAGGGGGCTATTTGTAATTTTGCAGGGGTCTAAACGTAATTTAAGAATTTACAGGGGCTTAAATGAAAAAGTTACCTTAACGGGTCGGGTCTGGGCTTAAACGGGTCGGGTTTGGGTTAAACCCAAAACCCAAACCCACAATTGGGTTTTCTCCCAATTGAGAAGCAGGCAGCAGCCCATGGGCTGCTGCCGCCGCTCCTCCTTTCGCGGCCGCCGCTCGCGCCCCGCCGGCGCGGCCGCCCTGCCGGCGTCGGCGCCACCCCGGCGCCACCACGGCTCCGCCGGGGTGGTCTGCAGAGGGGAGGAGAAAGAGGAGTGGGGGCGGGCGCCTCCACCACCTGCGCCCGCGCCGCCCGGCGCTCCGCCGCTCGTGCGCCCCCGCGCCCGCGCCTACCACCTGCGAGCGCCGCCGCCTGCGCGACCCCGCGCCCGCCGCCTGTGCGCCGCTGTTCCACCGGCGTCCACCAGAGAGAGCAGGTGGGTGAGAGAAGAGAGAGAGAGATAGGGGGAGAGAGAGAGAGGAAGAGAGGGAGAGAGAGTGGGTTTGGAGAGAGAGAGAGAGAGAGAATTGAGGAGAGAGAGAGAGAGGAGGGGGAAGTTTAAAAAAAAAAAGGGAAGGTCGGTGGTGAATAGTGAGGCGGTGGCGGTGGAATTCTCTGGAAAGAGGAAGAAGAGAAAGAAAAGAAAAGAAAAGAAAAGAATATAAAATATTAAAATAATATTATTTAATTGGACCCAAAATTCGACTAGTCCCAAACGGTGCCCAAAAATTACAGAAAATAGAGAATATTATTCTGAGACCTAAAATGAAGACGGTTTGTCAAAACTCAGTCCGGTTTGCAAATTAAAAATCCCGGAGTGTTTCGCCGATACGGGCGACACCGGTTTGACCAGATTTTTGATAAATTCTGAAAAATCTCCAAAAATACCCTAATGTATATAATACGATTCTAAGACATCTGGTGAAGGCCGATTCTCAAAATTCTACTCCGTTTGTGAAATAAAAATCGGAAGGCTGGTTATCGGTATCGGTCGACACCGACAACAGAGATTTTCCAAAATAATCCAGAAAAATTCCAGAAAATCCTGAAAAATCTCAAATATTAGAAAATGATTTTTAAAACTGAAATCGGCTCAAACACTCTACCACGGAGGTCAAATCAATTTTTGTACGTCGTATCGCGTACCGATACGGTAATACGTACACCGGGTAGCAGGGGGTTACAACCGGCTCCTAGTCCGGTTGACCTGTCGGTCGACCACCAGAGCCTGGCAGACAGAAATTCAGGACTTGAAAACTGGGTTTTTATTATCCTATTAAATCCCATAAAATCTCTAAAAATCCACAAAAATAAGTTCTCATATTCTCTTTGAAATACAAACTTATTTGAGTAAAAATCAAACCAAGTTACAAACATTTTGAACTCTTTTTGTGTTATGAAAATTTTATCGAAAATCAAATTCCGTATTTTCCAAAACTTGAATTTTTGAGATGAAAAATCGTTTTGTCCAAAACTCATCCAAATACAAAAACATGATATTGAAACGACTTGAAGTATGTTGTATATGGATATAATCCAATATACATGAAAGATATATATATATCATTGTTTTTGACTTAAAATCCAAAAATACGTTTTGTTAAAATACCAAAACACCAAACTCATAAAATAGACTATCAAACTAAGTTTGTTTAAATAGTTGAAGCATAGATGTATATAGAACAAATCTAATATACATTAAACCATGTAAACTTGTTTTGATTCTATCTATTCATGAAAATCAAGATCGGTTAAACCAAAAAATCAAAAACCAAAACATGAAACTTAAACAAGTGTGTGTGTTGTGAACTTGAGCATATCACACTATCTAATATTTAACAATGGATCTAAAACATAAATTAAACAATGTACCAAAGTCTTCTTGTAGAGCGCCGTCTCCAAGTCGACTCGATCCAAACGTGATCCACCGAGCTTGACTCCAACGAGTGCTAGATATGAACTTTAACGCTCGAGCTCTTGAATCACCATGTGAAAGCTCCAAAACATCTTTGTTGAAGCTAATCGCCTACTAATATCTTGGTTAAGTATCTGAATCTAAACATCACAAGTTTATTAGTAAACAATAACTACATGAGTTAATCATCATCAAAACTAGAGTGGAAAGCCTCTGGGCTAACAATCTCCTCCTTTTTGATGATGACAAAACTCATGGAGTTATATATGCATGGATTAAAGTTAAGCTTCAAATAAGCTCCCCTTAACTCATGCATAGCAATAAACAATAAATATATGCAATGAATACTAAACATGAATATGCATCAATATGCATAAAACAATGAAATGAACATGCACTTGATACCAAACTTTTAAAATAAGTTCCTTTTCCTTTCTAAAATAAACATTTTCTTTAAATAACTGCTCTTGATACCAATAAAAATTTCAATTTGAAAACTTTATCAATAAAAGCAATAAAAGCTCTTGATATCAATCAATAAAAAAACTCTTGAAAGCTTTTGATACCAATCAAAAAAAATTTCTTGATACCAATTAAAAGATAATCAATACAAGCTTTGAAATATAATCAATACAAGCTCTTGATACCAACAATAAAAATTTTAATAAAATTTTCTTGATATCAATAAAACAAGACAACAAAGCATGAAACAGTAAAAGCTCTTGATACCAAATTGAAACTCAAATAGACCAATAAACATGCATATAAACTAACAAATACTTCTCCACCTTTTTGTCAATCATCAACAAAGGGGTCAAAGAAAATAATAAAACAATGTTCTCCCCTTTTTGTCTTAAACAAAAAAATATCAATAAGGTGTGAAATCAAATCAAAACTTTATAATACCAATTGAAAAAATATATATCAATTTAGTGCATCATGATATCAATAAATCATACCAATTGAAAGTACATAAAACAAATATTTTTAACATAAATTTAAATACCAATTGTAAGTAAATAAATCATTTTGACGAATCCAACTAAAAATTTTGATATCAATTAAAAGATATATAGATAATCTTGATGTCAATTGTAAAGATTAGTACCAATTGAAAGTAATTTTCATTAGAAGCATATGATACCAGCAATAATCAATATCCTTTTTCAATCATTTTTCATAAAGTGTGGGAGTAAAATACGAAAGGTAAACAAAACCACTTGAAAAATGAAATATAAATTTTCTCCCCCTTTATGAAATACCAAATAAAATGATGCATAAGCTTGTATAAAATATCAATTGAAAATTAATCAATTAAAATATAATAGCCATTTAAGAAATCAAGCTTAGCATAACCAAAATTTGTACTCAAAGATATAGAGATATAGTAAGCACAAATAAAATATATATATATATAGAAAATTAAATACCAATCGAAATTGATACTATTTGAAATTGAAGCATACATATATGAAAACATATATGAGTATACAAAAAGAATGTCAATAGTGATATCAATTGAAAAAAATCTAATGATACCAATTGAAAATATAATAAGATCAAGTGTATAACTCATACTTCCTACCACCCATTTTATGCACATGTTTAAATAGATTTTCAATAATGAGCATACAAGGCATGGTCGCCCAACTAACCGCCCTTAAATGGGTAGGAGTTTTCAAAAATAGGTTTGAAAATAGTTTAGCATAATTGAAAACTCTTCCAAAATGAAGAATACGAACTAGTTATAAGAAAAATTTGTAAACTAGTACTAAATCCTTCAAGTAAGGAATAAAAAATATATTTCATGAAACATGAAAATCACTCAACAATTTACACTCAAAAGATATAAAGCTCATATAGGACTCATGAAAACAAAATCATGAGAAAACATCAAATAATGTGAGTGTACAAGGTTTGTGAAAGACAAGTCATGAAAATAGGCAATAAGCTCAATATGAAATTCCGTAAAACATGAAACACAAGAAAATCATCAAAACTAGAATCCTTCAAGGTATATATATGTCATGTACAAACTAAAGTATACATACATATCCAAATATAAATGAGTCCACAAAAGTATATGCATGAAGGCAAGTGGCTCAAGGATGTATATGTATATCTAATAGTTTAGACAAAATAGGCATATACATGAAGTTTAAACATAAACATGAAAACATATACAAAATGGGAATACAAGTCAAAATGTATGAATCATCAAAACTAGGCTATACTAGTACATCTAATCGGTACAAATGAGCGTTCAAGCACAAACATCTAATAGTCTATTTGTGGCTCACTAGTTGCACAAATATATATCCAAGTTTTAATGAAAACTAACATCTAAACATGTAATCAAAACATGAAGTATAGAAATCAAAACAAAAACTCATATGATCATTATGTACATGCAGATGCATCGATCTAGAACATACACATTAGTTAAAATAAATGTGAGAACACAAAGGTATAAATCCATATTAAACATGAGTGTCTCAAATAACTAATCATGTATATCACAAGTCTAAAAGTCATATCATTTAACATACTATCATGAAACATCAAAACATGCTAAAAATGAATAATCTAAAAGCATGTAAACATAACGAGGAGTAAAAGATCATTACCAAAATCATGAGGGCAACTCTCCATGTCTCAAAAACAAGGTGGTCCTCTCACCAAACTTCCCTTGAAAGTGATGCATCCAAATAGTTTCCTTTAAGCTCGGAACGCATCCACCTCAAGGCACCATTACTCTCACGTCATGCGAGAGCCCACACCTACATCAAATACAATAAGGGTGATCTTTGGTACCCATACTCTTTTGGGTCCATGGGGGTTAGCTCCTTTCCTAACCAAAATAAACTTATTTACTAAATTTGCATCATGTATCCTATTAAAATAAAATTTAGCAAGGTGGCCCTTACATCCACAATGTGTACAAGTGTATATATGAGCATACATTGTGTGATGGGTGTGACCGTGAGGAGCATGTGTATGTCGTGGTTTGTGTGCATGCATAGATAGAATTTGTTTCTTGCGAAACATGGATTCCAAACGTGTATCGTTCAAAGCACAATGGCTCAAAGTGGAGCCCAAATAATCAATACTCTTCTTAAGCATAGATATATCATATTCAATTTTAGAAGAGGTGCATGCAATAGGTGAGCTAGATGGTGAAGCTACACTAGCATGGCAAACATGTGAATCTATATCATTTTTCAAAGAAACATTTTTCTTTAAACAATCTTCCAATTCTTGTGAAATCAAATCAAATTTGTTTTTCAAAGAAACATTTTCTTTTAAAACAAAATCAACTTTTGAAGATAAAGCCTTATTTTTCTTTAAAACATTTTCACAATCATTTTTTATTTTCAAAATTTTATTTTCATTAAGTGCAAGTTCAAGTTGGGATTTAAGTGAGTCAAGTTCACTTGAAATCTCATCCCTCTCTTGCAAAGCAATCTCAAGTCTAGAAGATAAATTTTTATTTTCTTCTTTTAAACCAAAGTTATTCTTTTTCAAAAGTTTATATTTTGAAATCAAATTTTCACAATTTTTAGCAAGTTCATTATTTAGGGCTTGTGCATCCATACACTCATTGCAATGTGAACTAGTGCTAGCATCTAGTTGAGTTTCTGAATGTATCTCAAGGGAGTCATTCCCTTGGACCATGAAGCAACGTTCGTCGGACTCATCTCGACTAGATTTCCTCCTTTTATTAATGTAGCTCGGGAGATGTCAAAATGTTCCACACTACAAAAGCGGAATCATAGTGAGAAAACACATGTAAATACTTTTATCAAGGGATGCTCTAAGTGCCTTAAGTGCTTGTGCATTAGCCTTTATATGCTTGCTATCACTAAGGTAGAATTCCTTAGTAATGGCAAGGTAAACTTTGTATCCTAGGGCTTTTAAATGACAACTCATCATAACCTTCCATATATCAAGTCTAGAGATATCAAACATGGGAGGGCTATCCATCAGTGCAAACTATATATGTGCAAATGCAAATGCAAATGTAGATTAGCAAACCAAGATCACACTCCTAGGTGGTTAAACCTAATATCAGGAGCGTAGGCTCTGATACCAATTGTAAGTACACTTAGAGGGGGGTGAATAGGTGTACGACTAATCTAATGAACAAAATGCGAAAATTAAAAACTAAATTGCAACACACTTAATGCAACCAATGAGTGTAGCCGAATTCCGGTGAAGGGCTCTAGACTAACTCCTCTTGATTCCTCTGAATAAGAGTTGAGGTGCTATATGAAGCTTTCATGGTTAGACACAAATGAGGCACACACAAACAAACCAAGCATATAATATATGAATGAGCAATATGAAATGATGCAAGGCACAATAGTAAAAGAGAGTTAGAGTCAATGGATCAAACGCAAACACCGAGATTTATTTCGAGGTTCGAGCACCCAGCTCTACGTCCCCGCCTTCACACAGAAGGATTTCCACTAACTTGTCCTCACAGGTCTCCCACACAGGGAACTTCTACTGAGGATTTGGGGCAATACAACCGGGAGTACACAACTCCTCTCTCAATTACAACCGCTACACTTAGAGACTAGGCACAAAGCCACCGCAAATCAATTACCTCACACTTGAGGAATGGGCACAAAGCCAAACACCAATCAACCTCTCACCATAGGGATAGGGCACAAAGCCACCACTCCAATATCAACCTCTACACAAGAGGGATAACACAAAGTAGGAGGGTTTACAACTTAGTGATCAAAAGACCACAAACCAATTCTATTTCTCACAAAACAAAGATCCTATAGAGAGGATAGCAAGATAACCTCAAGTGTGAGAAAACAAATTGTTTTTAACAAAGAAAATCACTTGGGAAAATCTCCAAATAGATATAGATTTTTTAGACCAAAAAAAAATTCCCAAAAGACTATTTTCTCTGAAATAACAAACACTTTAAAAACAAATAGAGAATAAGAATTTTAACCCAAAAATTTTTTGCTGAAAACACTTGAAAAGATCTGAAATTTTTCTCTCTAAAAACCTTACTCAAAACAGCTCTCAAATGGGGTTTATATAGGCCCCAAGAGAATCTGCCTGTTGGCAGCTGACTAGGCCCAGAATGGCCTTCCGCTCGACCAGCCGATCGACCGGCCAACGGTCAAAAAAGTGACCGTTGCGCCTTCTCGTCGACCGCCCGGTCGACCGTGCCCTGAACCAGAGAGCAACGGCTCTCTGGCCGGTCGACCGCCCGATCGACCGGGGCAACCCGAGAGTGGGTTGCCTTCAGTTGGTCGACCGCTCGGTCAACCGGCCAACTGATATGGCCTTGTGCACGTTCGGCTCCTGGTCCGGTCGACCGCCAGAGCCTGGTAGACAGAAATTTTGGACTTGAAAACTGGGTTTTTATTATCCTATTAAATCCCATAAAATCTCTAAAAATCCACAAAAATAAGTTCTTATATTCTTTTTGAAATACAAACTTGTTTGAGTAAAAATCAATTCAAGTTACAAATATTTTAAACTCTTTTTGTGCTATGGAAATTCTACCAAAAACCAAATTACGTATTTTCCAAAACTTGGAATTTTGAGATGAAAAATCGTTTTGTCCAAAAATCGTCCAAATACAAAATATGATATTGAAACAATTTGAAGCATGTTGTATATGGATATAATCCAATATACATGAAAGATATATATATCATTGTTTTTGACTTAAAATCCAAAAATACGTTTTGTTAAAATACCAAAACACCAAACTCATGAAATAGACTATCAAACTAAGTTTGTTTAAATAGTTGAAGCATAGATGTATATAGAACATTCTAATATATATTAAACCATATAAACTTTTTTTGATTCTATCTATTCATGAAAACCAAGATCGGTTAAACTAAAAAACCGAGAACCAAAACATGAAACTTAAACAAGTGTGTGTGTTGTGACCTTGAGCATATCACACTATCTAATCTTTAACAATGGATCTAAAATATAAACTAAACAATGTACCAAAGTCTTCTTATAGAACGCCGTCTCCAAGTCGACTCGATCCAAACGTGATCTACCGATCTTGACTCCAACGAATGCTAGATATGAACTTTGACGCTCGGGCTCTTGAATCACCATGTGAAAGCTTCAAAACATCTTTGTTGAAGCTAATCACCTACTAATATCTTGGTTAAGTATCTGAAACTAAACATCATAAGATTATTAGTAAACAATAACTACATGAGTTAATCATCATCAAAACTAGAGTGGAAAGCCTCTGGGCCAACATATCGAGCAAAACAAATAAAAAGAAAAACTAAGCTAATCTAACCTAACTCACTTTTATAGGAATCTCATGATTGCACTTAGCATGTGCAACAAGCCATTAAACCCTAGTTACTCCTAGATGACGAATTTTATCTCGTGAGAGTTTGCAGTGAATATACCCACAAAATTCAACAAAGAAGGTGATTAAAAAATAGACAAAAGTAAAAAAAATAACTGAAAATCAAGAAAAAGAAAAAATATCTATTTTTAACTACTCAAGTTAACTAGTTAGAAAGATTACAAGTCTCCAAGAGTTTTTATTAGATCAGTCTCGATTCAAGAAGTCATATTGTCTATAAATAAAGGTTTGAACTTAAAAATTTTCACCATTCATCCTAAGTTTCAGATCTTATGTACCCTGTGATAGTGAAATAGTTCTCAAGCTTGGGAATCATGACTTTGTTTTGCTTCAAAAAATTTTTGTTTCAACTCTTTAACTATCTTTTGTGTAAATATCAAAACTTGCTGACGCCAAGATACCTAGCTAATTGATAATTAAAATCATTGGTTTTAGAGTGCCTTGTCCTATTAGGCTTTCTCAGCTACCCATGTAGCAAACTTTGAGTTAATACTTCTAAATCAGTTGGCCTTAGGGCATTAAGTGTAAACACACCCCTACAGACTTTATAACTCAAGTAACTAAGGCCACAAAACAAGACTTATTTATTATTGTTGTTTTGCTCTATATTTTATTTTTTTTGAAGTATTCCAATTATAATCAAAATCTAAAGTTTTGAATTAATAGTGTAAGTGTGTAATAGGGTACATTATCACTTCAACAAAGTTAGATGGTATGTCGATTATTAGATTCTACTCTTTATTTTAAGACTCCACGATTCTTTCATCTCGATTTTACTTTTAAAATCTACTCATGGATCCTTATTCTCCAACAAACTAGATAACTATTTGTAGAAAATTTTAAAGTTTTTAAATTTTTAATTTTTAATGTTTTTATAAGGACTCCAAAAATCTAAAAAGAAAAGAAGATAAAACAAAAATCCTAAAATCAAAATATAATAAAAAGACTCCTAAAATAAAATATGTGAATCTCTTCCCATACCTAAATTGTGTCATTCACACAAATAAACATATAGATGAATGTCAAGTAATACACTCACAAGCACATGCACATGCACATGATCATAATAATTCAACAATTCAAGCATGTAAGAATAACCATAAAATTATAACAGTTTGCTAGAATTAAAAAGAACTCATAGTGCACTGAGAAATCTTGCGGTAGAAGCAACCAAAGACAACGTCCTGTGTGTGTGCATCCTCATTTATCCTTTATCGCTTACAAATAACTTGACACATAGGTTAAAGAAAGAGATAGATAAAATATTCACTACAACTGACTCACTAAGTTTGAAAAAAAAAATAAAACAAGTGTATACATATACAACTACCGTCTCTCCCACACCTAAATCTCTCTAGGTCTATTCCCACATGCTCTCTTCCTATCATTCCAATGGGTTCTCTTCAAGGGACAAATTGGAGAGATCAATCTCTTCATTATTTTTAATTTCATCCTCTCCAATTTAGTCTTTACCTTCCTTAATCTCCTTCTGTTGGCCCAAAGGCCCATCACTCTAGTTTTGATGATGATTAACTCATGTAGTTATAGTACTAATGATCTTATGTTTATTTAGTCTCAGATTTGTGATCAAGATCTTAGTAGGTGTGTAGCTTCAATAAAAGATTTAAAGTCAAGTTTTGGAGCTAATACGGTTTGATTCAATAGCCTATGCATCAAGACCACATCAAGTACTCAAGAGGAGTCTAGCTCTTTGGATCAAGTTTGGAGCAAGTCAAGAAGATGTGAAGACTTCAAGATGAAGACTTGAGTCTAGGTTTGTTTTATTAAGATTTTATTTTTAGATAAAATGTAAAGGATAGAATAGTTGGTGGATTGCTCAAGTATACCATATACACACACACACACTTTTGATTTAGATGTGTTTTCATAAAAGAATTTTCATTTTGGAAAAGACTTTTCATTTTGACAAAATACCGGTTTGATTTTTAGAGTTTCAAGTATATATGTTTTTAACCAAAACCGTTTTAGTGCTTATTGTCAAAAACATAGATATTTCATCATGTATGTGTAGTGGATCATATCCATACACTCTATGCCTTCAAAGTGTTTAAAATATCTTGTTTTTGTATTTAGAGAAGTTTTAGAAAAATCTATTTTGAAAAAATACAGATTTTGTTTTATGCTAAAATTTCTAAGTTACAAAAATAGTTCAAAATATTTGTAACATGTCTTGATTTTACTCAAACATGTTTGTTTATCAAAGTATAATATTGAACCTATTTTTGTAGATTTTTTGTGATTTTATGGGATTTTATTTGAGTCAAAATGCCAAGTTTTCATTACCTATAAATCCCTGTCCTGGCTTCTGCCGGTTGACCGCGTTAGGAGTCGGTCGACCGAGTCAATCGACCGACGTGCACAGAACGTGCATGCTAGTTTTGCTGGAGGGCCGGTCGACCGACCCGGTCGACCGCCAGAGAGCTTCTGCTCTCTGGAAAGCCCTAGTTAACCGGGCCGGTCGACCGGCAGAGAGTATCTGCTCTCTGTTTCAGGCCTCGGTCGACCGGGCCGGTCGACCGCTGGCTCAACGGTCAGAATTCTGACCGTTGCCCGGTCGACCGGGCGGTCGACTGACAGGTCATTCTGGCTCCAACGGCTAATTTTTTTGGAGCCTATTTAAAGGGGGCTTATATGGACTGTTTTGAACAAGTTTTCAAGTGATTTTTAGAGCTAGTTTTCCTACTCTTTTAAGAGGTTTCTCCACTTGTTTAAGAGACAAATCTTCCATTCAAAAGGAGAGTTTATCAAAAGTGATTTTCTTGTGTTTTTCACTACAATTTCAATCCTTATTTTTCTCACAAACACTTGAGCTATCCATTGATATATTCATCTATAGGAGCGTTATTGTGAGATTGTTTTTAGGTGATCAAAGTGTTGTGATCACAAAGACTTCATCTTTGCTTAGAGGAGGCGGACGTGTGTGTTCGCGGTGTTTCGGGTTCTAGTGTGAACTCAGTGTTTGAGGTGCGGCCTCGGCGAGCTAGTGGGCTTGCGGTGTGTAGTTCTTGCGGGAACAAGTGAAGGGACTAGAGAGTCTAAGAGTTCTAGTGGAAACTCTTTGTAGGTGTTGCGGCATCGAGTGATCCTGTGGGATCGGTTTATAGTGGAAATCCTTCATAGTATTGAAGGCGAGGACGTAGAGCAAGTGTGCTCGAATCTCGAAACAAATATCCCGTATTTGCGATTGCTCTCTCTATCTCTTACTTGTCTTTATATCTTGCATGCTCATATTGTCGTTATCTTTATATGCTTGATATATTGTGTGCTTAATTGTTATATGCTTGGGGATTGTTTGCTAACACTTGTATTCAACCAAGAGAGCCAACACAGCACCTCAGCTCTTATTTAGAGGAATCTTGAGGAGTTAGTCCAGAGTCCTTCACGGGAAATTCGGCTACACTCTTGTGTTATACTTGGTGTTTAGTTTAAGAAGTTTTAGTTTGCATTAAATAAGTTTTAATTCCGCATTAATTGACCATTAGATTAGCTCTTCACCTATTCACCCCCTCTAGGTAATTACAATTGGTATCAGAGCAAAGTGCTCTTGATTTGGGTCTAATAACCTAGAGTTAAAGATCCTCATTTTATAGCTAATCACAATATTTGTTCACACACCATGGATTTCATGTCACCTCCCACCTTTGACATCCTTAACATCCAAACTCGGAAGGTTAAGATGTCTATGTACCTCAAAGGCCTAGGCATTCATGTTTATCTTGCTACTATTAAAGACTCATATGTTAATAATAACAAGTATATTGAGGCTAACTCAGAAGCCATTCATGCTTTGAAGAGTACCCTAAACAATGATTATTTATGTAGGGTTGCTAACATTGACTCCGCTTTTGTAGTTCATCTCCCTTGGCGAAAATGAACAATATTATGCTGGGAGCGACTCGGATGTTGGAAGTGACGCTTCCAATGTGTGCTACATGGTTCAAGGGGATAACCTCCTTGAGGTAAATACCGAATCCGAGGTAGAAGAAAATGTTGACATGTCTTATGATGAGCTTACTTCATTTTGTCAACAACTACTTGAAAAATATGACATGCTTAAAAAGGATAATAAGAAAATGAAAAACAAATTTGATTGCATGTTAAAAGAAAAAGATTCTTTACAAGATAAATTGGAATGTTTTTCAAAAGAAAATGAAAATTTGAAAAATGAAAATTTAAAAAATGAAAATATTTTCTTGCTTTCTAAATTGAATGATTTGTGTGAAGGAAATAATGCTTTGAAAAATAAAATTGTTTTGGTGAAAAAATAAAAAGAAGTTGCTTTGAATGAAAATACTTCCTTGAAAAGAAAAATTGTTGAAAAAGAAAAAGAAAATGTTTCTAAAAAGAATAAGAAAAATGATTCTCATTCTCACTATGCTTTACATGCCACTATTAATCAAAATGAGATTAAATTTTTGAAAAATAAAATAGATTGTTTGAACTCAACTTTGAGCAAATGTGCTTTTAACCATTCCAGATTGTGTTGGTCCCGAGATGATGCCAATTGTTGAACTTTCTCTGTTGGCACTTATGGATCTAAAATACGAAGTCAACACAAATACTAAACAAAGAAGGATTAAAGTTAAACAAATAAATAAACTTGCAATAAAAGAAATCAAATCTCAGAAAAGTTTAGACAAACGCAAACACGAGAGATTTATCCTGGTTCGATCCTCGTGACCTACATCCAGTCCCCAAGCCACCCGCTTGAGATTTTCCTTTATCCTTGATTTTGTATACCCAAAATCACAACCATGCACACCACTTGACAAATCCCCTTTGCCAACTGTGTACACCTTCTCTTCAACCAAGAGAACAATCACCACCTTGTACAACTTGCTTCTACACCAAGAAGACCCTTTTGTACAATGATATCTTTGAGGATTACAACACTTCCTATAAGCCTTGTTACAATATATGAACGTGGACAAGGTCTAGTATAGGAGAAACTTCAGAGAACTTCACTATAGAGTTGGAATTTGGTGAAGAACTGAAGTGGGAACAGTTTTCAGGATTGACAGAATTTTTGATTAGAAAACTGAAGATTAGGATTGGTATTTTGCCTTAGATTAACAACCCTATTTATAGCTGCACTCTAGGAGTAGTTAGGGCAGTTATTAGGTGCCTTTTGAATGTTCAAACGTTGAAGAACGTTGCAAAAAATACCAGAATACAGAAACTGTCCAACAGTCAGAAACTGCCTATAGTCGACTTGCCTTTGAGTTAGTCGACTAGTCTAGGTAAATTTTCAAAGGTTAGTCGACTATAGTGAGGACCAAGTCGACTAGGTCATGATAAGTTCAAGTGACAGGTTTCTGGATAACTAAACCAAGTCGACTGCAACTACTTTATAAGTCGACTAGGCCAGGTATTAGTCGACTATGGGAAAGGGGTTAGTTGACTACAATTGTCTATTAGTCGACTAGGTCTTCTGTCAAGTCGACTAACAGACAAACAGAGAGTTGGGTATCAAATTGAGACACAGGATTAGTCGACTAGGATTTGGTCTAGTCGACTACACTATGGGTTAGTGGACTATAAAGGGATATAAGTCGACTATAAGTCTAAGATATGTGTGTGTGCATCAAGGCTTTTGACATGCTATTTTACAATTACAAAACACATCATATCAACTCTCTTTGGGAAGTCTTGATCATGAAGAACTCTTGATATAGTCGTGTGATAGAGCTCCAAATGAAATGCTTCACAAATGTCGTCATCGAAATATGTTCCAACATTTTTCCCCTTTTTGATGATGACACTATGTGTGCACAAGTGCTCCCCTGCAGAAAATAAGTTATATTTTCCTCCCCCTGCAGAAAATGGGTTATAACAGATATATAAATACTTTTCTCCCCCTGAAACAAATATATCATTAGAATGTATATATAAAGTATTGTTCTTGACTTCTTATATGGTACCTGAAAGATAAACGTTAGATGGTACCAATCATAAAAGAACACATTAACCTATAGGAATCCAAATCCATTTTGAATTTGGTTTCCACCTGTTAATATACACATAATTACATGAATTACATATATCATGAATGTATGATGCAATATAAGTATTTTTATCAATTAGGCTTAAATTCTTAGGAATCCATCTAAACTTATTTTTCTTAGACTTTCTTTTCACAAAAGAAACATATGGATTACTAACATATGAAGATTTTTCAATATATCCAATACCAAAATGATTATGTGACAATTTTTGAAAAGATAACAAATCATTCAATTTTTCTTTTCCTTGATTGAACTTAGTCACATTTTCCAAAATATCTTCATATTTCTTTTTGAAAACTAACATGTCTTTATCCAATATAGAAATCCTTTCATTCAAAGACATAGTTTTCTTTTTAAGAAAAATATTTTCTTTTATAAACTTCTCATTATCATTTTTCAAAGATGATATTACTTTTTCAAACTCATCTTTTTGAGAGTTTATAGAAGAAACTTGTAGAGCATAACATGAATTTTCATTTAAAAGTTTTTCATTTTCTTTTAATAAAAACTTTATTTTTCAGTTTTTCATTTTTCAGATCATTAAATAATTCATGAAATGCATCAGAAAGTTCAGTAAACGATACCTCATCATCTTCAAGTGCCATATAACAGAGGTTGACACGTTCAGTGGTTTCTTCTTCGTCAGAGGAAGAGGAATCACTGTTTCCCATGAGGCTTCATAGTCTTTCACCTTTCTGATTTTTTGCTCTTGTATTTGCTTTTATTCTTGAGCAAAGGGCAATCCTTCTTCAAATGACATGTTTTGTTACAATTAAAGCATTTAAATTTACCTTGCTTTAGGAATCTCCTGAATTTCTTTGAAAGCATTGCCATCTCTTCTTCATTGTCATCGGAATCGTCCGTGTCGGAGGATGCATGGAAGGCAATTTCTTTCTTCTTTGAGTGGTGTTGTCGTTCCTCCTTCTTTCTTTCTTCTAATTACACTTCATATGCCATTAGATTATCAATTAGGTTTTCTAACGACAAAGTTGAGAGATCATTCGCTTCTTCAATAGCGGTTGTCTTCTTCTCCCATTCTGGTGTGAGTGCACGAAGGATCTTGCGAACTTTTTCGACTTGTGTGTAGTCCTTTCCAAGGGATGCTAAGGAATTGGTAATGTCGGTGAATCTTGTAACCATTTCTGATATGGTTTCATTTTTCTCCATTTTGAATAATTCAAACCTGTGGACAAGAACAGATATTTTAGATTCTGTAACTTTATTTGTGCCTTCGTGTGTTACCTGAAGAGTATGCCATATTCGATTTGCAGAAGTGGCTGTTGACACATGGTTGAACTCTTCTTTGGTTAAGACACAGAACAAGGCATTCATCGCTTTGGCGTCAAGGTTCGCATTCTTCTTTTGATCATCACTCCAAGCGTTGTAGTTGGTTGTTGGCTTGGTGTACGGTGCTTCTATGATGTTCCAAAGTTCGTAGTTCAGCGATTGCAAGTAGATCTTCATTCTACACTTCCAATAGTTGTAGTTGGATCCGTCAAATAGCGGTGGACGTTGTGTAGAATGTCCTTCTTTGAATTGTGACGAAGGGAACTCCGTTACCATCCTTGCTTGTTGTTGACTAGGTATGCAGGGCTTGTATGCCGGTTCAGGGTTCAGGTACCAAATGTGAGACCTGCTCTGATACCAATTGTTGGTCCCGAGATGATACCAATTGTTGAACTTTCTCTGTTGGCACTTATGGATCTAAAATACGAAGTCAACACAAATACTAAACAAAGAAGGATTAAAGTTAAACAAATAAATAAACTTGCAATAAAGGAAATCAAATCTCAAAAAAGTTTAGACAAACGCAAACACGAGAGATTTATCCTGGTTCGGTCCTCGTGACCTACATCCAGTCCCCAAGCCACCCGCTTGAGATTTTCCTTTATCCTTGATTTTGTACACCCAAAATCACAACCATGCACACCACTTGACAAATCCCCTTTGCCAAATGTGTACACCTTCTCTTCAACCAAGAGAACAATCACCACCTTTTACAACTTGCTCTACACCAAGAAGACCCTTTTGTACAATGATATCTTTGAGGATTACAACACTTCCTATAAGCCTCAGTATAATATGTGAACGTGGACAAGGTCTAGTATAGGAGAAACTTCAGAGAACTTCACTATAGAGTTGGAATTTGGTAAAGAACTGAAGTGGGAACAGTTTTCAGGATTAGCAGAATTTTGATTAGAAAACTGAAGATTAGGATTGGTATTTTGCCTTAGATTAACAACCCTATTTATAGCTACACTATAGGAGTAGTTAGGGTAGTTATTAGGTGCCTTTGAATTTTCAAACGTTGAAGAACGTTGCAAAAAATACCAGAATACAGAAACTATCTAACAGTCAGAAACTGCCTATAGTCGACTTGCCTTTTGAGTTAGTCGACTAGTCTAGGCAAATTTTCAAAGGTTAGTCGACTATAGTGAGGACCAAGTCGACTAGGTCATGATAAGTTCAAGTGACAGGTTTCTGGATAACTAAACCAAGTCAACTGCAACTACTTTATAAGTCGACTAGGCCAGGTATTAGTCGACTAGGGGAAAGGGGTTAGTCGACTACAATTGTCTATTAGTCGACTAGGTCTTCTGTCAAGTCGACTAACAGACAAACAGAGAGTTGGGTATCAAATTGAGACACATGATTAGTCGACTAGGATTTGGGCAAGTCGACTACACTATGGGTTAGTCGACTATAAAGGGATATAAGTCGACTATAAGTCTAAGATATGTGTGTGTGCATCAAGGCTTTTGACATGCTATTTTACAATTACAAAACACATCATATCAACTCTCTTTGGGAAGTCTTGATCATGAAGAACTCTTGATATAGTCGTGTGATAGAGCTCCAAATGAAATGCTTCACAAATGTCGTCATCGAAATATGTTCCAACAGATTGGAGTCCTTGTTTTCAAAGAAATAAGCTCCATATGTTCATGCACATCACCCTCAACATGCATATGCACACTTTGCACGCCATGATCACACTCATACACATATGCATCCTAGAGTGTACAAGTATACACATTGTGGCCGCAAAGGCCATTTAGCAAGATTTTGTTATGATAGAATTAATTCTTTAAATTTTGCTAAAAAGAATGTTTGGGTTCCATTAGATGCTAACCCCCATGGACCCAAAAGAAAATGGGTACCAAAATCCCCACCTTTTATATTTGATGTAGGTGCGGGCTCTCACACGACGTGAGAGAGTTGGTGCCGTGATGGTGGATGCACATGGACTTGATGGACACACATTTGATGCACCGCTATCAAGGAAGTTTGGTAGGACAACCACCATGTTTTGGAGAATTAGAGCATAGTTCTTTGGTTTGGTAACTATATCTAAACTCCTATTTTGTTTACATGCTTTTTCATATATGATATTTTTAGCATATTCATGTTTTATTTGTTTTGTGCTTCATGAGGTATATAACTTGTTTAAATGTAGTCTTTGTTAAAACTTATGTATATACGTGTACAAGTAGTGAGCAACATTTGATTCATATACGTTGTTCATTTGTACTCATTATATGCACATGTATAGCCTAGTTTTGATGATTCTCTCATTTACACTTGTTTTGTCAATTTTCATGTTTTATTTCATGTATATGTATTTTGTATTCAAATCTAATAAATATACATGTATGTCTCTTGAGTCTCTTGCCTTCTTGCAAACTATATCATAGACTCTTTCATGTTTGGGATATGTATGCATATTGTTAGTTTTGGATAAATCATACATATACCTAGAAGTTTGTTTTTTTGGATGAAAAATGAATTTTATGATTTTCATCTTTATATGAAAAATAAATTTTCATGATTTTTATGATTTATGATAAAATAATATTCATGTTTATTTTGAGCTTTATTGATTATATTCATGAAAAATGCTAATTACATGATTCTTGTACACTCACACTTTATTTGTTTATTCATGACTTTGTTTTATGATTTTTTTGAGCCTTATAGATTTCGAGTGTCAATTTTATATATTTAGTATGCTTCATGATATACATATGATTTGGTTTCATGTTTTTGAAGGATCTTTAACTAGTTTTTCAAAAATTAATCTAACTAGTTATTTATTCTTCATTTGGTAGTGTTTTCACTATACTAAAATATTTTCAAACACCTATTTTTGAAAACCCCTACCAACCCCTTTTAAGGGAGGACAGATGGGCGAGTATGTCTTGTTAGCCTTATTGAAATCTTTTATCTTGTGCATAAAAAGGGTGGTAATTATGAGTTATATACTTGATTTACATTGTTATTTTCAATTGGTATCTCAATTGATATTTATTTTGTATATACTCATATTTTGTTTTCTATATATGTATGCTTCATTTCAAATAATATCAATTTCTACTGGTATTCTCTTTTCATACATATATGAGTTGTTTGTACTTAATTTTCAAGATATTTACATGTTTAAAGCACAAAGTATGTATATACTAAGCTTAATTCAAATCTTAATTTTCAATTGATTTCTCAATTGGTATTTTTTATATAAGCTTATGCATTATCTTCAATTGGTATTCTTTTCAATTGTTTTTTATCAAAATGTATAATATATTTCAATTAGTATCTATTGAACTATTTATGTCAATTGGTATCCTTGAAATTTTAAATTGGTATCAAAATATAAAATACTTTCCTTCATTGGTATCAAAATTTCAATTGGTAAAATGTTTTGATATGTTTTAGTTCCAATTGGTATCTCAAAATTTTTGTTTATTTACAAAGGTATCTCAAAATGTGTTTTATTACCTTGAGTAAATTTCAAAATTTATTTTAAGTAATTAAAAATTTGACTTAAAAATGTTTTGATATATATTGCCTATATGCAAGGGGAGCTTAACATCTCTTCTACATATAGATTCATGTTGAGTGTATCTTATATTGATGAGCTTGACAACTCTTCTTTATGCGGTACACCTGTTTAGGGGGAGCTTCACATCTCTACTTATGTATTGCATATTATGTTTTATGTGAATTAGGGCTTGTCATTCCTTCTTCATGTAATGCATGTATGTAGGGAAGTTAACTTGGCGTCTTCCTCTTCATGAATGTATATCGCATATATCTTTTATTGATTGATTTGAGTTCACCCCTTTGTTGATTTTTTTTGTTTCTAACAAAGAGGGGGAGAACATGTTTTGTGTTTACTTTAACCCCTTTTATTGATGATTGACAAAAAGGGGGAGAAAGATTTTGAGTTTATATATGCATATTTGTGTTTTTGCATATATTGAGTTTATGCATCTTATGTTTTAGAAAATGGGAAGAATGTTTTTTTAAAAGTTTAAACAAAAAGTGGGAGAAGATTTTTGAAAAATATGTTTGATTTATGCATGTTTCTCTCTCCTAGTTGATGCATACATTTGTTTAGTATCATGTGCTTCATTGAATATCTTATTTTTTATTGTGATGCATGAGTTAAGGGGGAGCTTCTTTGAAGCTTTACTTTAATCCTTGCATATATAACTCCACGAATTTTGTCATCATCAAAAAGGGAGAGATTGTTGGCCCAAAGACCCATCACTCTAGTTTTGATGATGATTAACTCATGTAGTTATAGTACTAATGATCTTATGTTTATTTAGTTTCAAATTTGTGATCAAGATCTTAGTAGGTGTGTAGCTTCAACAAAGGATTTAAAGTCAAGTTTTGGAGCTAACACGGTTTGATTCAAGAGCCTATACATCAAGACCACATCAAGTACTCAAGAGGAGTCTAGCTCTTTGGATCAAGTTTGGACCAAGTCAAGAAAATGTGAAGACTTCAAGTGAAGACCTTCAAGATGAAGACTTGAGTCTAGGTTTGTTTTATTAAGATTTTGTTTTTAGATAAAATGTAAAGGATAGAATTGTTGGTGGATTGCTCAAGTATACCATATACACAGACACTCTTGATTTAGATGTGTTTTCATAAAATAATTTTCATTTTGGAAAAGACTTTTCATTTTGGCAAAATACCGGTTTGATTTTTGGAGTTTCAAGTATATATGTTTTTAACCAAAACCGTTTTAGTGCTTATTATCAAAAACATAGATATTTTATCATGTATGTGCAGTGGATCATATCCATACACTCTATGCTTTCAAAATGCTTAAAATATCTTGTTTTTGTATTTGGAAAAGTTTTGGAAAAATCTATTTGAAAAAATACAGATTTTGTTTTATCCTAAAATTTCTAAGTTACAAAAATAGTTCAAAATGTTTGTAATATGTTTTGATTTTACATAAACATGTTTTATTTATCAAAATATAATATTGAATCTATTTTTGTAGATTTTTTGTGATTTTATGAGATTTTATTTGAGTCAAAATGTCAAGTTTTCATTACCTATAAATCTCTGTCTTGGCTTCTGCCGGTCGACCGGACCGGTCGACCGCGTAGTCGGTCGACCGACGTGCACAGAACGTGCACGCCAGTTTGGCTGGAGGGCCGGTCGACCGACCCGGTCAACCGCAAAAGAGCTTCTGCTCTCTGGAAAGCCCCGGTCGACCAGGCCGGTCGACTGGCAGAGAGTATCTGCTCTCTGTTTCAGGCCTCGGTCGACCGGGCCGGTCGACCGCTGGCTCAACGGTCAGAATTCTGACCGTTGCCCGGTCGACCAGGCGGTCGACCGACAGGTCATCTTGGCTCCCAACGGCTAGTTTTTGGAGCCTATTTAAAGGGGGCTTATATGGACTGTTTTGAACAAGTTTTCAAGTGATTTTTAGAGTAAGTTTTTCCTACTCTTTTAAGAGGTTTCTCCACTTGTTTAAGAGCCAAATACTTCCATTCAAAAGGAGAGTTTATCAAAAGTGATTTTCTTGTGTTTTTCACCACAATTTCAATCCTTATTTTTCTCACAAACACTTGAGCTATTCATTGATATATTCATCCTATAGGAGTGTTATTGTGAGATTGTTTTTAGGTGATCAAAGTGTTGTGATCACCAAAAACTTCATCTTTGCTTAAGGAGGCGGATGTGTGTGTTCGCGGTGTTTCGGGTTCTAGTGTGAATTCGGTGTTTGAGGTGCGGCGTCGGCGAGCTAGTGGGCTTGCGGTGTGTAGTTCTTGCGGGAATAAGTGAAGGGACTAGAGAGTCCAAGAGTTCTAGTGAGAACTCCTTGTAGGTGTTGCGGTACCGAGTGATCCGGTGGGATCGGTTTATAGTGAAAATCCTTCATAGTGTTGAAGGCGGGGACGTAGAGCAAGTGTGCTCGAACCTCGAAACAAATATCCCGTGTTTGCGATTGCTCTCTCTATCTCTTACTTGTCTTTATATCTTGCATGTTCATATTGTCGTTATCTTTATATGCTTGATATATTGTGTGCTTAATTGTTATATGCTTGGGGATTGTTTGCTAACACTTGTATTCAACCAAGAGAGCCAACGCGGCACCTCAACTCTTATTTAGAGGAATCTTGAGGAGTTAGTCCAGAGCCCTTCACGGGGAATTCGGCTACACTCTTGTGTTATACTTGGTGTTTAGTTTAAAAAGTTTTAGTTTGCATTAAATAAGTTTTAATTCCGTATTAATTGACCATTAGATTAGCTCATCACCTATTCACCCCCTAGGTGATTACACCTCCTACTCTTCTCCTCGCTTCTGCTCATAGCAATATCGTCATCACCCAACTCAATTGGAGTGTCTACAACATGATAGCCAAGAAACTTGAGCTCATCCTCAAACACCACCATAAAGCTTTGATAAATAATTTTCTTAGGAGGTGTGTAATTGACCAAGACATCCCTTGTTGATTCATCCAAACACATGAGTTCGTCAGTTTTCAAAGCTGTGGTTAACCAAATGTTCTTTAATTAGATTTTCAGAAATTTGATCATTAGTTTGCTCATCAAAAGTGAAGATGTTCAAATTAAGTTTTCTTTTCTCAAAGGGAACTCTAAACTTAAAATCCTCAACACATGTCTTCTCCCCTTATGATTGCATTCATCCTTAAATAATTCATTAAGAAATAAAGGCTCATCATCTATGCATGCATCCTCACAATTGTGATCGATATGCTCTAACGAAGGTGCATGTGCAACTCATTCATCTCTAAATAATTTATCCAAACACAGAGGATCGTCATCGACTTTGCATGCTTTATGCTCCTGTACGACTTTCTCAACCTACTTCTCGTATTCAAACTTTTCAATTTGATTCAAGTGAAACCATGGACTGATCTCGAAGAGTATCTCAATGGAATGAACAGACTTGTCAATGTGATCTTCGATTTGCTCTCACAATTTTGAGTTTGTTCACTTTATGAAAATGAATGTGCTCTTGAATTGAAGATGTTGGCCCCAGAACAAATTGAATGGACAAAGAATCCTTCTCTTTCCCACTAGTTAACTCACTTGCTATCTAGGCAGGCCAAGATTTGACCATTGTCATTGATCATTTGTTTTGAAAATTGCATGAAGGCTTTAAAAGTTTCCTCTAGTGTTGGTTGTGTCCTCAGGATTGCTATCGAACTTAAATTGTGGACGTGTTGGATCAATGGAGGACCAATTGGATTGAGAATTCATATATGCTTGGTCCCATGAAGATCAGAATAATTTCAATACCCCGAACTGAAATATGATAGATAGGGTTCGCTCGTTGGTCCTTGAAATTTGTTGAATTGATTCTAACCTAGTAACTAAAGCCCTATTATAGGACATTGTTCTGAAAGATGATTGAATTTTGACAGTGATGACAACCTCATGTGGTGGTATAAAAAAAAAATGAGTAGTTCGTAGGATGAATGTATTCATTAAAGCCAGAAGAGAGGTTGGTGATAGAAAGGAGAGTTTGGCTTATAGAGTGGATCATAACCAAATGAATTATGATAGGACATAGGAAAGGGATTTTTTTTTTATTGATTTTTTAATTTTGATTTTTTTGAATTTTTTTCTTATTTTTTTGGTTTTTTTATTTTATTTTTTTAACAATCCGGTAAAAGTGTCAAAACTAAAGATAGAATACCGTATCCCGCATCAAAAACTCGGCCAAAAATTGGGCAGCCAAAACCCTAGCCTATACATGAGTATTTATAACCTAGGTCTTTTGGCTATTTTACAATTAAGTCTCCGATAATTATAAAATTACAAAGAAGATAAATAAATGAATTTTGTACTTTGAATCTCAGCCCACTCTTGTGTTAAAGCCCCTGGACTTTCCAAAATTACATTTTCGTCCCAACTGGACTCAAACTTTTCGAATTGACTGTTGGTTTCTTTTACAATGAATTTCGAGTGTAGTAGACCAATCCCAATAGCGAAAACTCCTCTATATTGTATTAAAGCCCTTTTGGCCCGTCCAATATCTCCAAAATGTGCACTTTATATCTTTTCTCTTCCTAGCAACTTTGGCTGCAAACAAGCACTAAAAATACCTGAGTAGCATTATTTAAATACATAAAAATAGATAAATGAGAGCATAAAAATGTGATAGAATCATGCTAATCCGCCACGCCGGGGGAGATGAAATGTCCGCAAGGCGGTGTTTGAACCGGTGACCGTGAGGAAAACTAGTATTTTGTTCAAACTATTATGATATCAATACTGTGAGCTATATAATGAAGGTTTAATAGATAAAAGTCAAGTGAAGATTATGAAAATTAATTTAGATTTATGTCAAAGTGTAGAGAGATACTGGAATGAGACACTGGACGGAGATTTGCTTGTGGCTTTCGTTGAATTAGAGAAGGCTTATGACAGAGTCCCTAAAGAGATAATGTGGTGAGTTTTAAAAAGAAGCAAGTATTTAGAAGGCGTATTAATATGTGACTAAATATATGTAACTAGGATGAGATCCATATAGTACTTGTGGATTGTCTGTGAGTAATGCCATTTCGTGAAAATGTTACCCTTTTCTCTCTAATTGTAGTTGTAGGGTTAGAAAATACATTAACTTTAACAAGTTGACATCTTTCTCCATTTCTTTATTTAACAATTTCGACACTGTTAACGACTCTCCATTGACAAGCAGCAGCACTATCGCAAGAAAGCTCTCTTGAAGTTTCAACATTTGCTGCTGCTGCCACTGTGGTTGTTTCTTGGAAGAACGTCCATCTCCTGTGACCATCCCAAACAACTTCCAAAAGCAAAATTTACATTACAAGTCATTGTCCATTGTTACCAAAGGATCCTGACAATACAAGAATTTTTTGTCTATATAATTTTTTTCACAATATTGTTCAGAAGAAAGATAGACATGTAGCAGATGGTAGAATTAGTATTTGCTTTCCTTCCGTTGTCACAACTCCTTATTGAACTAGAAGATGTCATGTAGGCGTCTCATCATCCAATCAGCCAAAGCATAATGTACAAGGAAAAACACCAAATTCCGCAACTTGTCAGCTAGATATGATACTTGTCTGATAGATATGATCGATCACTGAAAAAAAAAATCAGTTTTCACACCAACTATGCATAATATAATGAAAGACTTAGACCTGACACAATGGAAAAAGGAGAGTGAATCAAAGAAGCATTGCTTTTCTTCATCATCAGGGATCTACACACGAATTTCTTGTCGGTACTCAGCATTGTAAGACAAAAGCTTCAAACCTTATTTAATTGCAAACATTAGCACTATAACAATTGCAAGGTAACACATTATTCATAATAAGGTCAACATCAGCATAACAAGATATAAGTTAGATTCAAGAACCTAGAAAGAAGAGAACTTGACAAAATCTTCATTACAGTGAATATTTGTTACATTCGCACAGAGAAAAAGATAAGTATATGCTCTCAAAACGTATCAATAAAATAAAATGATAATGTGGATGAAGGCGACGCTAAAATTCTCTCTCCCACCTACTCAAGGGCTTAGCAATACATCTTTTGGCAAGATTCGAGGGCTCGGATTGTGTCCCAATTATGACATTAGTGCAAACAGCCAAACCTGATTCAGCTTACAGTATGCTGCTGTTAAGCACTTGCTGCAAATTTGGTAACCAGGATCAGAATGATTATTAGAATCTAGAATACTTGATAGAAATATTTATAACCAGATAGCAATAAAACATTGCAACAAATCACTTAATACAAAAATATAAGTAGCCAGCACATGTCACCAATTTGTATGCATCACGTTTTGCAACCTCCAATATCTTGGTGCAAAGTTGCAAACTGAAGATGCAGAAGGTTTGAAAGATGTACAAGATCTTTTGTATCAGATTCTAAATAAGAGCTCCTTTAAGCACAAGTCTTGGGCTTTAGCTGTATCATACACATGAGAGATGTGTTTTACAGTTGAACCCATTAGTGTACAACGCAGAACCCCAAACCTTACGGAAGCATTAAATAGTCTTACAGAAAATAGGAAAGTTCTTTTTCCTGGATAAAATATTTGGAGAAAATAGAAAGAATTTATTCCCCAAAAGGCACTGAATGGCTTAACTTTACAACTAATTCACTAAAAAAAATTGAAGATTGCATGACAACCCCTAATTACACTTGCACAATTGAGGTTAGAGGGTGTTTCATGTCAGAGACACCATTTGTGTTGCCCTAGAAGCAAAGTGAAGCCCACTAGAAATTTAGGAGCTTGATAATAGGAGAAAAGGCTGAAAGTGAATCCACACTCCCAGGGAGGAAGAAGCTACCAGTATAGGCTAGATGACACTTCCTAGCAATATAAGCAACAAGACAAAATGAGAAGATAATGAAACTGATGTCCCGTGGTTCTAAATAAGATAGAAATAGGACATAAAGCAAAAACTTTATGCAACAAACAAGTTAAAGAGAAAAAGGAAAGATGAATTCAGAAGAATAGATGAAGAGAAAAAGGTTTGAGAGAGAAAATGAGCAATATTTGAACTATCACTGCAAAGCAAAGATGAGCAGATTTTGTTAGTCATGGTCCGCATTGTCAACTCAGTGCAGAGGGAAATGAGGCACTATAGCAATATGGAGTTGAAGACACCATCAATATACTGCAACTGTTGTGATTTCGAGCTAACTACCCATGCCCCTATTTTCCATCCATGCTTCGTCCAAAAGATGTCCCTTGGTGCATTTGGCTCCGCTCTTAGGCATGTGAGACAAAATTGTCACCTAGATGTCCCATTAGCTTGACAAACCACAAAAGATTTACGCAACACATACCAAAGTAATTTTGCCTTTTCAGTCCCTCAAAGAGGAGCCCAGAAAGCCAAAGCACCTACGTGAATGATCATCTATATAGCACAGACACTACTATCAATGAGTCGTACTCGGGCCGGACATCAACACTAAATATTGTAAATTAGATGCTATCGTTCTCTAGTTTAGGATACTTGTAACTTCTTTGACGTGTCTTATATTTCTCATATACTTCTTTCTTCCCGTTATATGATATATTTATTTAGCTTCAAGTATATATCAAAGACCATAGCAGGAAAATGTGTCGAACATTGATTTGCGTGAAGATATGATAAATTTAAATATTTTCTGATAATATAAGTGTTGTAAAACATTGAGATACTTTATGCCAAAGTTGAAGAGCATATTTTATATATGTATGCATGTATATATGCACTTCCTCCAATCATTTATACATATATACTAAATATTCTAGTGTCACGTTGCCATGTCCCGTGTCCTACGTTTTAAGGAATTGTTGTGTCGCGTATCTCTGTTCATGTCATACCCTTGCCCTGTGTCCGTGTCCATGCTTCCTAGATGCTCATTAATCATTTTGTGTTTGGTTTAGATAACTGGCCTATATAAGATCTAATAAGTAACCAATGTTCAACTACAGAAGAGAATCGATAACCAATGAATTAATTTCCGAACCAATGAGTTGCTAAATATGGTGGCTATATCTTGGCATATTCAATACATGTATTCCTATTTGACATATCTGGATCTGGACACAAATCCTTCACATACAGATATTAAAGTTACAGTATGTAAATGCAAATATAAGGATTGGATTTTTAGCTAAATTATAACCTATATAAGATTTGATGGCAAAAAATGAGGATTTTATGACTTCAGCAGGGTGATTTTAACACAAGTTACAAAGTGGCAAGTAACTGACAGTGTAGCAATCCCATCAAGAGTTTGTATATTGATGAAGACTTGTAGAAGTATGGTGGATACTGGATAATCAAACATCATATAAATGACACTTTATGCCAATTTATTTGAAGGGCAGCAAAGAACATAGGTGGAGTGTAGTTGAGGATTTTTGCAAGGAGCCAGATCAAGAACTAAGCGATAAATAAATTCTTTACATAAAGAGACGTGTGAAGAGGAGATTAGTAAGGCTGCTTTTTTTCCCCTTCAAGGGGATAAGAGGGCAGGTCTGGGCAGTTCCATATGGCATTTTAGCAAAAATTCACAAATTTAGTTGGGAGGCATAATGGCATTGGCTGGACAACTCTATGAAAGAATATTTCATTCAACAAATTTAACTACACAACAGTAGTATTCATACCAAAAAAAGGGAAACGAGAAGGCTTGGAGATGAATGGCCAGATAACTTTTCGAATGGATCAGTTATACCACATTGTTGATATAAACTTATAGGGACCAGCATTCTGCAATCTGTAGTTTTATAATGGGTAGACTCATTTCGGATGGAACAGCAGTAGACCATGAAACCATCTAAAGTTTGTAGAAGATACAAAGGGGATATTAGCTCAAACTTGACTTTGGAGAGGCAAATGCATTGGATAGTCGTGTGTGCTAGAAATGCTCAAGGGCATTCAGAGATTCATAAGATTAGTTGGATTTAACAATTGTTTGAAACCTCAAGTCGAGAGAAAGGGAGAGAGATCAAGTGCCACAGAAGAGGACTCATTATCTTGCCACTAATAATCGGAATTGAAAATAAACTTCTTAAGAAACTTTGTGATGATTGAAGAGAACAAATTTGTAGGCCTAATTATAGATGGTTTCTTTGTGAAAGAGAAATATTTCCCATATACCTGTCCTAGGCCTGAATAATTGAGTGGGGTGATCCAAATCTTCTAAGTAAAAAGGTTGAGAAAAGGTTTAAAGGATGTCAAGGCTGACAAGGAAGAATTCATTTAGGGTTTAGGATCATTCTTCTGAATTTGTGCCTCGCAATCTCGCTGCAATATTTGTCTTTCTTCAGACTTCCCAAGCGAAATTGATAAGAATAGCAAGAGACTCCAATGGAGTGCTCACCAGTGCAAAAGGGCCAACCTCTTACAAAATGGGGTGTGGTTTAAAGAGATCTATATTTTGGGGAAATGGTGGCCTTATGGAAGCTATCTTGGGGATGGAACAAGCCAAAGAACAAAAGAACAAGAACTCAAACTCTTGAGCTTGAAAACGAGAATAGGTCGACAAATCTGTTCTACGCTTGTGTCTCTTTTACTATGCAATGAGCAATCACTTAATTTTCCAAATGATATAGTTTGTTTGCGGGAGAAGTGCATAGATACAAATTCCTAACATTTTTCCATATCACTGACAGATTTTTCAGTTGCCTTCAATAGGAAGTTAAAGGTTGAAAAAAAAAGATTTTCTTGATCTCATGGCACCCAAATGAGAGCAAAGAAAGTGGACCTTTTAAAGTCATTGGAGAATTGAAGATCCTAGAGACAAATGTACTGGATAAATCCTAAGGGATGCGGGAAAGTAAGAGTCTTCACAGTTTGGCCCCTTATATTGGCCCTTAATTTTTGGGAGCTGCATGCTTGTTGAGAGTTGAGACTAGTTAACTTTCAAAGTGGTAGCGCCTCCAAGTGATCGTGTCTTCCTATGGATGGCAAGCAAGAATGCAATTATCAGGATAATCTTCTTAAGCGTAAATGGTTTGCCCCTGTGGATGCCTAATGTGTCTTAATGGCAGCAAGTGGGTACCAACAACAACAACAGCAACTAAGCCATTTGTCCCAAGTATTTGGGGTAGGCTACATGAACCAAAAGAGATTTCCCTCCATCCAAGATCTAGATTACCTGGTGGTGCCTCTCATCGAGATGCAAGAATAGTGGATTCAGGCAGTCAAGTAAATCATCATGTACTTCTTCCCACAACATGAAGACACTGGCAGGATCAGAGCGCGGACTCTAACCCTAAGACTTGAGAGTATCCTAGCAGTTGCATGTCCTTTTTGATGGCTACACAATTCCGAGTTTTTTCGGCTTGGGACTCAAATTTTTGTACCCTTATTATGAGGAATGGGTCACATTATTTAGCTCGCTGAAAGTTAATGGTCTTGTTGCTAGTCTTGTTAGACATGTTGCTCACTCAAGTCTTGTACTATACTTTCTCAGACATTCTTTTCATCAACTACTTTTTACTGGAAAAATAAATACTTTGGAAGAAGGCTCATCCTGAGGCTTCATTGCTGGAAAGAGAATAACTTCCTGCAACCATAATTCCAATGAACAATTTATCATGAATTTTATCATCTACAAGTCACAAAAAGGCAAAAAATATATAAGAGAAGAAACCTTTATGTTCTGTGAATCTGTAAACATCATGGTGAGACGATCTATCCCCAGCCCCCAACCACCAGTTGGAGGCAACCCATATTCAAGAGCAGTGCAAAACGTTTCATCTAAAGCCATGGCCTCATCATCACCTGATTGCCGATCCTTAAAACAGTGTCATAGAAAAATAATTAGAAAAGAAAATGATATATGATATGGAAAGATTTTGACATAAAAGAAGCTATTCAGGTATTATTACCTTCAGCTGCTCTGCAAATCGTTCACGCTGCACGACAGGGTCATTTAATTCTGTGTATGCATTGCATACCTGAACAATTACATGTTGACAACAATTATTGTAAGGAATAAATCATTATTTCCAAATGCCAAAATAGAACATCAGCCAACACACCTCACGTTTGTTAATGAACAATTCAAACCGCTCAGTTAGACCAGGTCTTGATCTATGCCATTTTGCTAATGGACTCATTATCTCCGGATGGTTGATAATAAAGGTAGGATTCACACATGTCTCCTCCAGAAAATGCCCAACAAGCTGTCAACAATAAACAGATGGAACTGTTTTAGAATAACACATTAACAGCAAATTTCTTGAGGCATTATTTCAGTAAAATCGGTTTTCATAGCTAGGGCAAGAAAGTTTTGCAGTTTAACAAGGATGAATATGTTTCTCAATCTTCTGTTGAATAGATTTGTTCAAAGTAATCCAAAAAAGACTGAAAGTTTGAAACATATCGATCACATCAGAAACTTAAACCCAACCTATAGACAAAATAACTGAAAATTGACTAATCGGTACTTATAACACAAAGGACAGGAGACCCAAGTACAATGAAATGCTCTGCTTCAGGTTCAATGGTTTGAGAAATAGGCGATTACCAAAAACCAAGCTGTTCTGACCCGCATCATATCCACAATTTTAGGGGCTTGGGATTTGATTTACACCGGATCAACAAAGAGTTCATTCCAACCAAACCAAACATGAATCAACTTCAACTAATACCATAAGCTTCCAGACACTGAAGATGTCCCACATGGAACATTGAAGAAAAACATTTAATTAGCAAAAACCATGATTCACAGAATCGGCCGATTCCCGATATGAATCAGCCGATTCGTATCGGAATCGATCGACACTGAGATAGAATCGGTGGCCCGTAATAGGAAATCGGCCGGAATCAGTCAGTATCGACCGATATCAAGATTGGAATCAGCCAGAATCGCCTGATATCGACAGAATTCATTCTGATTCTGATTGATTTCAACAGAACTATTGCCAAACTGCAGTAAATTCAACAATATATTCTTGATTCTGTAGCGTAAAAAATTGATTAATTGCCAATGACTCCGCATTGTTGCTTGGATTCCATTATTTTCTTAATTTGACACCACAAAGTAGAAGTGTCAAATCTTATACTGCTTTCGACGCCTCATAGTACAATGATTATTCCGAGCCCGAGGCAATCCTATGTTTACCCTTGCTAAAAATTATAATACTCATCTCCCTTGCCAAAAATCCCCAAAAGAGAAAATTTGAGGGTTTTGGTAACAAACAAAAGAATAATTTGGTAGATTAATTATTTTTTAAAACTTTATTAAAAAATCTTTAAAATGGTTAGAAAATGAGCAATAACTTGTTGTCTCCAATATAATTGTTTAATTTATTAGGAAATGTTAGAAAATGGTTGTCGTGAATATAATTAAGTGGAATATAATTAATTTGTTAGATTAATTATACATTAGTTGGTTAGATTAAATGTTTAAACTTTCTTTGTTAAAAAAATTGTTAAATTTTCGTTACAAAATAGTTTCCATAAATATAATTAACTAATTAATTTTAGAAAATATTAGAAAAAGATTAAATAATGGTTGCAATGAATATAATAAAGCAAAATATAATTAGTTTGTTAGATTAATTGTATTGTAATGCCTTTGTAAATATCCTATTAATTTGTCTTTGCATCAATTGCTTTGTATTGTAATATTTTATTCAAATGTGCTTCAAATTTCATCAATTATTTTAAAAAAATATGTCAAAATGCTACTAATTGTCTAAACAATTTTTAATATTTTTAATTATTTTTAAAAAATTCTTTTTAACCAAGACCAATATCACCAAGACAATATAGCCGATATGACCGATTCCAATACCTAAAACTGCCAACCATTCCGATTTCCAATTCTGAGATTTTGAACTATGCAAAAGCCAACCAGATCGGGCTCAAAACTAGATTACCTGAAATTTAATTAGCTTCCTAATAAGCCACCTATTGGCACTAAACTGCTTCATAATCAAAGACAATTTCCATTAGAACTTAACCCAAACAGCTGGTTAACGTTCAATACAATAAGAAGGTTGAGAAAACCAGAAAAAACGGTTAGCAAAAGAAACCAGTGAAGTAGCATGAATTTTAACCTGTTGTCGACACACATCACACAATACACCTATAAAGAACCTAAAGAAAAATGGTTCAGCGGAAAACATAGCTGGACCATAAATAATCAGTCTTCAAACCTCGGAGTTTTTAGTAATCTGCTAATAAGCATGCTGACATCATTTCTCTGTTAATTAATATTTGAGCCAGCACAACTCCAACAGACTACAGAAGAAGCATCCAAGTTGTCCTCAACTAGATAAAGGAATATTCATCAGAGAATCTAATTTCCAGACAGTGAATATATCACTCATTAAAGCTCAGATAGTTAATTAAGGCATTGCTGTCTTCACAAGGAAACAATTCCACAAGTTCTTGCTTTTGGGCTTTAGGAATATTCTTAAAAAATAATAACAAATTAACTTGAATAATCATAAAAGATCACAAGTGCAATCTTATAACCAGGATGATGCTGATTATGATCTTGTGAACCAAGCAGACAATTCTTTTCATCAAGAAATGAATATAATTTATGCACGAGGACATACAATGCTGATCATAACAAAGTTCATCACTCTCTTAAACGTAAAAAAAGATATTAGATTTTATTTGTAGTACTCACCTTGTCCAACAATCTTGCAGTTGTCTGAGGAGGAGGACATTTGATATCAAACTTTGCACATGCATTCAACAAATATTTATTTGCAGCTTCACTAGAAAAATCTTTCGGAATATTGAGGCCAGCCATAGATTCCAATCCCTCGATCATGTCTATCCTCCTGGTACAAATTAGCCATTAAGAAACATCCTTCCAATTAAAATCTTACAATCTAGACAAATAAAATCATACAGCCACAAGAAAAGAGACACAAATACTACCTGAACGGTGGAGTAAAATCAATTTCAATTGGATCTTGGTCTACTCCATTTGCATGGTATTTTATTTTATAGCCACCTGTTAGCTCCTTAACCATTCCTGTACAAGTATTTAGTAAGCAAATCAGTAGAGATAATGGATAATTTGTCCATCCCCATATATTCAAGCCATATCAGTAGTATGCCATGATATTTGAACTCAAACTTTTCTAGTTTAATGTTAGGAAGCAAAACTACAAGATTGAATTTAAGAAAAAGATTTAGAACTAGTCAAAATGTGAAATCTATTATCAGCATTGTCAGCATCTTAGCCTGTTCTCATCAAATGGGTCAACTTTCAGAGCGCAAATTCAAAAATGAGAATGCAGAGAAAATTTAGCTAGCATTGTCAGCATCTTAGCCTGTTCTCATCAAATGGGTCAACTTTTCAGAGCGCAAATTCAAAAATGAGAATGCAGAGAAAATTTAGCTGAATATTACAACTGACTTTCAATCTGCTATCAGACTTCCAAGTTCCAACTTTCCTGCTACTGAACTAGAGAAAAAAGAGCCCGGCAATTTGTCATCAGAGAACAAGCATTCAAGGAAAACCTGTCTTAACTGGAGATGCAATTTAAGATTGCAACACTAAGGGAAAACAGTTCTCGAAAATTTAGACTGGGGTCTGAGGAATTTATTTAGATCTTGAATATGGTAATGTGGCATAGGAAATCGCATATCATATAAACCAAAAAATCATATTTACTATCTGAGGCGCATGTTTACCTGAGAGCATTTGTTCAGTGAGTGCCATCAAATCATTGTAATCAGCAAAAGCCATATAAAATTCACATGTAGTGAATTCAGGATTGTGGGTCAAATCAATCCCTTCATTCCTAAATTGCTTTCCAATCTCATAAACACGGTCCAGGCCACCCACAACCAGCTCCTTCAGATAAAGCTCCGGAGCAATCCGCATGTATAACCTCATGTTCAATTCATTGTGATGGGTAACAAAAGGTCTGGCAGCTGCTCCACCAGCAATCATATTCATCATAGGTGTTTCTACCTGAATATCCAGAAAAATGTACGAAGTCAGAACTTGTGAAGTAACAATAGCCACATTGAATTAAAAAAATGGATCAAAAGCCATACCTCCAAAAAGTCGAGATTGTCCAGGAACCTTCGGATATAAGAAATAATTTTGCTCTGGTTTTGAATATTTGCCTAACCTCATTGTTCAACATCAAATCAAGGTATCTTTGACGATATCGAGTTTCCTAGTACCACATGAAGTAAAACATCAGTATATCCAGAAACAAGATTTATTTCCTAGATGGGCAACAGACTTCATACATCAAACACAAGAATAAAGAATATATTCACAGAAATTAGAAAAATTGACAAAAAAAGTGTGACCAAACTATTGCCCAAGCATAGTTTCACCTATCAATAACAACTTGTTGGCAAATGAGATTCAACATATGTTATGACCACAACGCTCGACTAGGGATGACGTAAGAAGGCTTCCGAAACAAAATATAGAACAGTATGTACCTGATCTTTCAGAATATATGTTTCTGGATTCCTTGTCATTCCAGGAACCCACTCGGATGTAGCCCTTCCTTCTTGTTTCTGAAAACAATTTAATTGTAGCATTTAAAACTAATAATGACAAAAAAATTATGTCCAGCGTGTGTGTACAGAGAGACAGATAAGCAGGCTGGTCAAAAATTTCATCACCTTTGTAGAAGCATTTCAGCACCAGGGGCAACTTTCTGCCTAGGCATCATGTGAAGGCATGGTGAAAGGACAATGAACGTTTTTGGAAAAATACTCAGTTCTCCTCGTTTGCTCTTTCCTACAGTTATGACAGAAGGATTGTCACACATAACAAGATTACGAGACGTAAGACAAGGTAGCCGAACTTTGTCACATAATACAATATCTCAGATACTATTGTACTATTAATCAATGAAATTCTCCAAGAGTCCTAAATCAGTCAAGTTGATTAACATAACCAAATTCCTTTAGAAGCATTTTTGACAATAACACGGGCCTGACTCATTAATTTATAAACAAACATTTCTTTATTAAAATGCACAGTGCATAAAATGACCGAAAAATTAAGACTATTGTAACAAAAACAAAAATTTTGGGATATTGCATTCAGGTAACTAGTCGAACAAATAAACTTGCGAACCAGGGATAAAATATTAGCAGAACTGGTGAAATTCTTGTCCTGACATTTCCTTCCATATATGTGAGTACACGATGAGCACAAAATGGTAAAAGATGATTCATTTAGAAAAGGGAACATAAAGCTAATGGCATCAAGAATAAATCAAGTGGAACCATTACCTCTACAAATATAACCAAAATGGTTGTCTGTAGCAAGCCGTGGCGACCGACCACGTTTGAATTTTTTTTTCAAAATCCCTATGGCCCCACACGATCGCACCAAAGGCGGAGGGCTGAAAAGGAGTTTGGTACAAGAAAACTACTTCTGTACCCACTTTGTAATAATTTAGTATCGGGTACAGAAATTATTTTCCTGTATCCTAATTTGTATTAATTTATTATTATACCCACATTGTTAACTTATGTTCAAGTTTCTTAGTTTTCAAATACATATTTTTATGTTTTATGCACCCAAATAAATGTTGGTCTAACCCAATTCTCTCTCTCTCCTCTCTCTCTCTCTCTCTCTCTCTCTCTCTCTCTCTCTCTCTCTCTCTCTCTCTATATATATATATAATATATATATATATATATATATATATATATATATATATATATATATATATATATACACACACACCTCTCTAACATACTCTTGAACTAAATATAATCTGAAATTATAGTTGGAATAAGAAACAAACTCATGTTATAGGTATAAAAAATGTCAACAAATTTTCATGTAAAATAAAATTATAAAATGTCATAAAATAATAATATGTTATATGTCTAAATTTGCTTGAAATTTTGTGTATATGTTATTTATAAAGCTAAATTTGTAGAATATCAATATTAATGTTTATCGTTTTATATCATATCAAATTTTGTTTACCCTACATTTTTTTTATTTTTATGAACATGTGTCCAACGTGCCAAAAGACTAGTAATTAATAAACCACACAAATTAGGACCGGAAGCTGCATTGCCTTCTCGCATGTGGTAGCTCAACCATTTCGCCCAAATATGGAGGCATGCCAAAGTGTGTAACTGTAGGAACACAATAGATGCGTTTTGCTTCCATGATATTACAAAGCCTACTTGTTAAGCCTATCACCGCAGTGAATCACTGCCTTACTACAGTTACACACTTGAGTTGGTATCAACATAATGCAATGGCAAGAAATGAAAGGGATGAAGCAATTTACCTACCCTGCTACACACCATTTTGGAAATGGTACAATGATGCCTACAAGGTCAAAATGTGATTCTTCTACCTGATGAAGACTAAAGAGAAATACGATATTATATTACATCAGATAATTCTCTTATATGTCCTTTGTGGTATAAGATATATACAGTATATCATATACCAAGTTCGGTAGTTCAACTAGGTAATCGACAACAAAAGCAGCTCTTGCATGCAACTATCTTGTACCCCGGGGCACAATCTGCTTATGCCAAAAAAGAAGAATTCATCTTTTTGCCGTTTCCAAGTTGTGCCTTTAGGGCATAATCAAGATGACTAACATAATTAAGAAATCAATGCTTGCGCTCTCTACAAGGTCAATCAATGATATATGAAAAGGCTCTAATACCATTTATGAACAATTAGGATTGGATGAATAGTAAAAATGAATAGTATCCGTGCTACAGTAATGAATAGTGACTTGTGCTACAGTAACTTTTAAATAGCAAGAAATTTTATAAATTATATTGTAATATTGAAAAGTCATAACTAATAATACTTAGATTAATATAGACACTTACAGTTTTAGACCAAACTTCTCTAAGCCTTCCACTGTAATTATGAGAAAAATTTACAAAAAAAATTTACAAGTGAGAGAGCACACACACTGCAAGCACACACTGACTTTTTACACGCTCTGCAAACTCTTCCCCTTTGTCCCGTAAGGCTTCTTATTTATGGCTAGAAGAGAGCTTCATCATCAGATTCTTCTTAGTGGCAGTCGTTATTCTGCTAAGTGACCGTCACTTCATTCATTTCTTTATTAAAGAGAATCTCTTTATTATAGAGATTCTTTTCTTTATTAAAGGTGTCGGCCAGCTGTCTGCTGATGACGTATGCAGTTGCGTCAATGATTTTATATTTACTGCTAACTGTGATATTCTCTGAGACTCATTTTTGACGTGTGCTGAGTAGATTTATAGTCAGTCATAGTGAGACCACTTACTGGACCACATTTTTGCCTTTATCTTGAGCCTGAGAATTATCACATGTAGGATTCTCCATTACTGCTTCTCATAGTGCGTTTGAATAAAAAATCTCCAGTAAACTTTGAAAAAATAAATTTAAGAATTTTATTTGTATTTGCAGCAAATGTCCACTTAGGGGAGTGATAAAAAATATGAAAACTTTATGTTAGATTTTCTATCAAATATTTAATATCCATCTCACCAAAAATTCTATTAGCGACCAAATCTATTAGATGAGCATTGGGTCTGTAAACGTCTTGATAAGAATAATCATTTAATAATTTAACTCTCAGAGTGACAAAAATTTGAGGCATATCTTGCAAATCTTATTATATAAGTGTTTAAAGCTTCTATCAAAATAGGTCAAGGCTTAGGCAAGATAAGGGCAAGCGCCCGATAATCTATTCCTCTAGTTCACCGTTACAAAATATAGTGAGGTCTAAACCCTTAAACTTTCAAGAATGTCTAGTATTCTCTCTTGCAACTAGACAAAGCTTGCAGAGAATATGATACAAACACTTCTTGCAGAAATATATCAAATAATCCTTCAGCTACCTTGCACAGCTGAAACTGAGCTCCTTCAACAAATAAAGTAACTTTACTATGCTCATCTCATTGGAACCTACCGAGACAAATTATCAAATATTCTTATTATTAAATTCATCTTGACTCCTGACACAATACATCAGAAAAAAATCTGGACAATTTAGAATGGCCTCTGTTGTGGACTTGTCTCCCATTCTTATCAAGATAGAATTAGACTGTTTCTTACCCTTACTCAAACATCTTCAAAACTTAAGATAACATATTCTGACAAATTATATTTCAAGTTCATCTCCATCCATCGAGCAAGTTCATTAACACAGTGAGAGCAAAATTATTAAATAATTATTCCTACCAAGACGTTTACAGACCCAATACTCATTCAATTAATTTGGTCGCTAATAAAATCTTTGGTTAGATAGATATTAAATATTTGACAGAAAATCTAATAGAAAGTTTTCATATTTCTTTTATCAGTCTCCCAACTAGATATTTGCAGCAAATACAAATAAAATTCTTAAAATTATTCTTTCAAAGTTCACTGGAGACTTTTTATTCAAGAAGCACTATAAGAAGCAGAAATGGGAATCTTACGTGTGATAGTTCTCAGGCCCAAAATAAAGGCAAAAGTGTGATCCAGTAAGTAGTCTCACTATGACCGACTGCAAATCTACTCAGCACACGACAAAAGTGAGTCTGAGATAATATCACAGCTGGTAGTAAAAATAAAAGCATTGACGTCACTGCATACATCATCAGCGGACAGTCGGCCGACTCCTTTAATAAAGAAAAGAATCTCCAAAATAAAAAAATTCCTTCTAATAAAAAAGAATGACGTGACAGGCACTTACTAGAATGATGACTGGCACTAGGAAGAATCTGATGATGAAGAAGCACTCTTCTCGCCTATAAATAAGAAGGCTCGCGGGATAAAGGGGCAGAGTGAACAGAGCATGTGTAAAAAATCAGTGTGTGCTTGCATCATGTGTGATATCTCCCTCACTTGTAAAATTTCTTTCTTTTCTAAAATTTTCTTATAATCATAGTGGATCTTAGAGAAGTTTAGTATAAAATTGTAAGTTCTAGAGTAAGTACATATATTAATCAAAGTATTACCGATTGTGACTTTTTAATGTTACTGTAAAATCTGTAAAATTTCTTGCTATTTAAAAGTTATTATAGCACAGGTCACCGTTCATTACAGTAGCACCGACACTATTCATTTTTATTGTTCATCCAATCCTAATAATTCATTAATGGTATATATAGTGAAAAAACTAAAGAAATCTATAGATACATGCACGGTCGCATACGAGCTGCTCGCATGTAAAAACCCTAAAGGGCTAAAACACAAGCTCAGTATCCAATACACAAGTTCTCATCCAACTGCCAATTTCTTCTCGACTCTTGTCTGGAGAAGACCAAGTTTACCATAACATCGATATTTTGAGAAGCAAGTCTAAAAGTTAAGCTAGCTATTTCAATGAGGGTGCCAAATTATGGGCTAGGGCTAGGTCAAAAACTTACCAACGTTGGCCCCTTTGTGAAAGGTCAAAGCCCCATCCCAAAACCAAAATGACTGTGAAGAGAGGGAGATGCAACCATGAAAGGAAAAAGCGAGAGTAAGGCCACATGTAAAAGTTAAAGCAAAAGTAAAAATAGCAGGTCAGGATGGATGAAGTTTATGGAGACGCATACACAGAGAGGAGGGGAGGTGTGTACCTTAAGGTTTGGGATTTAATAATGGGACGAACTGGGGACTGAAGATGAGGATTTAGATTCAGGGCAAGCATAATTTAGTTCATATATGACCGCTTAAATAGGTAAATAATCAGTTAAATGGGTATAATAAACTAGTGCAAAAAGTTGAAATTCAAACCTCGAGCCCAAGAGCGTACAATAAGACGGTGCATAATTGGTTACATGGGTCAAAAGGCCTAATCTCTTTTCAACACATATGACTCAAACCCAATTAGGGCAGAGCTAGAACTCGGTAACTTGGGGTCAAGTTGGGATCAGGTTAATGGGTTAATGCAAAATTGCCACCCATACATTTCATATTTGTATTGAGCATAAATTCGATAAGAGACGCAACATAATCAAACATATTAGTTTTTCCCACTACAGATATAAAAATGTGCACAATAACACTGAGGGCGTGTTTGGTTGCAAGGAAGTGGGCGGAAGTTAGAAAACGGGGAAGTATAATTGTTCACTTTCTCATCTATCCAAACACCGGAAAAGAAAAATGAGAAAATCTCTTTTTCTTTTCTCTTCTCTTTTCACTTTTACACAATCACTTCCTCACTTCTAGGGTGCTACAGTTAATTTTATGGTCATGCAAATCTCATTTATAATAAGTTGTAGCTTAAAACAGTTAATTTTGTGATAATGCAGATCTCACTTACATTCTAATTACAATCTAATTTTTATTTTTCTTAATTAATTTTATTTTAATAATATTTTGCGGTCAACTTTGTGGTCAACTTTTCCACTTTTACTTTCACATTACCATCCAAACACCGGAAAAGACATAACATTTTTCAAACCACACTTCCCAATAACATCCAAACACCGGAAACTCACTAACCAATTCCCAAATTCCAAAGGGAACTATTACTACTTCCTCACTTCCACCCCTAACCAAACAGTCCCTAAATGAAAAAGCAGATCATATGCAACAAAAATTTGTTCAAGGAAATTAAAACATAATAATTCCTGAAGATGAAATAAATGGCTTGTGATTGTATCGTTTCAGGGGGAAACCATGCATTTCAGTATCATAAGTTGTAGTGATCATGGGTTTCAATTTCTGCATGCATTCAATTTTGTGGTAATCCTTAATCTTGGACTGTAATGTCAGAATTTTCTTCATTACAGTTATCATGTTAATCAATTAGCTCATGTGCAAGACTTGGCTGACACATATAGGATATAGGGAAAACATAGCTGAATGGCCAAGTAGGATTCAAAATGTTTAGGTTCAGCAAAAGCTGCAAAACCATCATAATATCACTTTTTTAATGACTGCATCCGGACCTCTGATCCACTACAGTCTCCATGAAATTTGTTTTGCATTTACAACCAGGTTTAATAAGCCATGCTAGAAGCAAACTTGGTTTTGATCTTTTACCATGTCATGGAGTTGCATTTATCCTGTACTCATCCAAAAAGAGTCAGCACAAATGATATTAGGGATGCAAACAAATTCCTCCTAGTAATACGAATGTCAAGTAAACAAACCTGGATAGCCACAAATCCCAACAATGTCACCCCGTTTCACACCTGTGTGGTGCCTAGAAAATTCAACTTCATCCAAGTCTGACTCCCTAATTAACAACATGACAAAAGAAGTTAACCTCCCTTCTAGAAATTTAGGGAACAGACAGAACTCCAATCAGGAGGTAATCATGCTAATATTTGGTTGTCATTTAACAATAATATTTAGAGGTTGGCGATAAAAGAAACAAATTTTGTATTTAAATCAAAATGACTATTTTCTGGGGTGGAGCTAGATATTTTTTTTAAGGGGGAGCAAGTGCATCTTAAAAACACTGTAGAAGACACTTTGTACCATAGATTTTAATACCTCAAGAAAATTGGAACAGACAAAATAAGTCGATGATCTTTAAACTCATCAAACATTTACATTTTTATCTTGTTATTTTCTACAATTGTTTGAATGATGCATTAAGCCATCACCAATTCTTTTTCAAGTATGAAGAGGAATGTACTTAAAATTTTAAGAAATGCTACAAATAGGCTACAATGTCTGCTTTTTTATTAACGAGAGTGATATATATGCTTATTATACTACAGTCTACAGGATTAATTTTGTTTTAAAGTAAGATGTATTTTAAATTGATGAAAAAATAGAAAACAATTCAAGGTGGATTAGTAAATACAACAGCTTAGAGCCTAATATGAGCTGTTATCTTGTAGCGTTTAGGAATGCATATAAACTTCTTCTAATTCAAGGAATCAAAATG
This sequence comes from Agave tequilana, assembly GCA_038442645.1. Classification (NCBI taxonomy): domain Eukaryota; kingdom Viridiplantae; phylum Streptophyta; class Magnoliopsida; order Asparagales; family Asparagaceae; genus Agave; species Agave tequilana. The sequence continues at coordinate 19,091 of JAVJIF010019113.1, read as the reverse complement.
AGCAGGTGAGAAATTGTATTTTTTTGAAATTTTCTTTAAGTATAAGGGATGGCCATAATTAAGGAGCCTGTACTAAACACAGAGGGATATCATATACAGAATGTAAGGAAATTGTTTTTTTTCCTTCTTTCGTGAGAGGGGGTGTTGGGGGTGTGCGTGTTGGGAAGGGGGCACCTGGCTCCACCCACAACTGTTTTTGTAATTGTACCATGCACCAACTATACGAATATCTTAAACATATCAGGTTAGCAGAATCAGAATAAAGGGTGGCAAATCTCAACAAGTCACAAAGTCAGAACGTTCAGGTTTTGACTTCAACCTAGCTGATCCAACTGAACCCATTCAGTTTTACAAAATAACGTCAATATGTTTTGATATTAAGGTGTTATTGGCTTTCTGGTTAAGTGGCATCATTTGTTTCCTATTGACACAGGTTCTAATCGACCTCATGACATAACATTTACACAAAATAATTATTATTTAAAAAAAACAGAATTTACAAGCAACAACCCTACAACTTATTCCATTACATCGTGGATAAGTCAACCATATATGAAATCAGCTTCACTGTGACCCAAACCCTTCTCTGTATATACTAGAGAAGCAGAGGTAGGTTTCTATTGTGTTTCCTTTTTTAGGCAGAAGAGTAATCTAGGTAGGGGTTGCGCAGTGTAGTTAAGGCATGAGGCGCAAGGCGAGGCACATGCCCAGCTAAAACAAGGCAAGTTTTTTTTTATTTTCATAAGTATTAATATAATTAATCAATTTGGACATGATGAATGTAAATTACAGGCATCAATACAAGTGCTGGTCAAAAATCATGTCACCATTTACAAATATCAAAACCACTTACCAAGATCCTTTTCTCCCATATACTAATAATGAGCAAAATCTTCGACAGAAATTATCATAAATGTAAGCCATATCTAGCTTACAGCATGATCAATAAACCTAGTTAATAATCTAACACTAAAACTACAATACACTAAAAAAGTTCACTCATTGCCTCCACAAACAACAGTTTAACTAATAAAAGAACATAGCCTGTGTCAAACTGCCCTCTTACTTGTGTTACAAATATTTCCAACAAAGTCTAAGGGCCTAAACTCTTTCATATGCTCAAAATCTAAATGAATCAGAGTTAACTGAATTTTTCTATTGTTCCAATGTCAACCTGCCAATTCTTTCATATATGTCGGAGTCATTTATATGGTGGGGCCGTTATTCCAGTGGCCACCATTGCAAAAGATTGCTTCTATTGTTCCATAGGTTTTATTACTCAGTTAAATGCCATATCTACAACATAGCAGACTTACAATGCCTACTAAACATAAAATTTGTCAGGCGTTAAAGATTCAAACTAGGGTTTCACACAAGAAAATTGGTAATCGGAAATATACCCCACTATAACCAGAAAATAAACCTTTATATTTCCAAGAAAAAGTTAATATAAAAAAGTCAAGGGAATGATACCTAGCATCCGCCATGACCTGAACTTTAGCACCGTCATCATATAAGTCATAAAAGTAGAGCTTTGAGGAGGAAGTCCGTTTGTTCATAATTCTCCCTATCAAATAATAAACATACACCATAATAGCAAGCTATATACCACAAAACAGAAACAAAAAGGAACTTTAAATAATCTATCTGCAAAACAACAATACCGGCTAAGTTGACTTCAACATCCTTAAGGTGCTCTCCATCACTCAAGCCTGCATATATCTTAACATAATCCACAACTGAGATAGAAACTTCAAATTTATGGGGATAAGGGTTTCTTCCAGCTGCCTTCAGCGATGCTAGAACCTTCAGCCTATTCTCAAAGTATTGCTGCCATCACCAGGAAAAAATAACTAAATAAATATCTGCCAATTCCATTTTTTTTCAGAAGATCGTTATAAATAGACGATTGAATAGGAACAAACCGTGGGGTCCATGTCTTCTTCATCTGCAGCAGATGGCTTTTGTGACTGTGAATTTGCCATGACAGCAGCCTGAAAATCATAATCACGAACTCCAAGTTATTGAAAATTCTGTGTAAACACTACAATCAAAGAAAGTCAGCCTGGAAACAGTGAAACGAGAGAACATATAGACGGCAACAATTACTAGATTCTGAAATCAAATGCTTCTCGATAGCAAGAACTGAATCAAACATTTAATAGTCAAGCATGGGCAAAGGAAATTAACCAATAAATAAATAAATAATGAAATAGAGACCTTCTTTTTCTTCTCTTCTTCTTTGAGGCGCTTCTCTTCTTCCTTCTGCTTCTTCTTCAGCTCCTTCTTAAGTGCGCTGCCACAGAAAAAATCAGTAGGGTCAGTTAGCAAAAGAGAAGAGGAGATGAGAGGGGGGTAAGATGGAGATGTGAGAGAGAGAGATTACTTCTTGCTGGGAGCATCGGATGTTGATAAGGAATCCATGGAGAGATCCGACACGCGATCGGTCACTGCTTCGGCTCCGTCCGCCATTTGATTTGGGAGAACCTCGACGAGCTCGAGAGGAGCTCTCCCGCTCCAACCCGAGTTTCTCCTGTCTTCGACGAGGGCGGCGCCGACGGGAGAATCTCCGACGCGGGGCTTCCGCTGGCGTCAAGATGGAGGGGCGAGGGCGAGGGCGACGAGAGTTTCTGTTGGGGTTTCTTTTAGGGTTTTTGGCTCCGGGGGTTCAAATGGACGGTCTGATTGAAGAGGCAAGTTGGATTACTTTTCTGACCTGAAAACAGAGTTAGATGGAAGTCAAGTTTGGAACTCTCATTCTCGTAGAAGTGGACTTCCCAGGCCACTGCAAAGCTTCCACAGGGAGACGAGGGGAACGGATCTCGACAATGCAAAGTGACAAGGCACCCACCGAATCTAAGGCGCCCACCAACTAGATGAAGGTAACTCCAAAAAAATTTTCAAAATTCTCAAAATGACCCTTCTTCTCCTCCTCCTCCTCTCTCCTCTTTCCCTCCCCGCCCCTACCCGCCGCCTCCTCCTCCCCCCCCCCCCCCCCCCCCCACCCCGCTCCTTGCCCGCTCGCCCCTCCCCCCTCCTTCCCACCCCCTGTATCTATTTGGCCAAGTCAGACGAACGATACATGTGTTCGGCTTGATGTGGCTGAACAGATGCAAGGGGGAAGGAAGGCGGGCGGGCACAGGGGAGGGGGGGAAGGAGGGGGAGGGGGAAGGGGAAGCGGGCGGGGAGGGTGGTGAGGGGCTCGCCACGGAGAAGGGGGAGGGAGGGAGGCAGGGGGAGAGGGTACTGCCCGGGGAGGGGAGGCTCACTAGGAATGAGGAGGGATGAGGAAAGCCTTATAATTTTCACCAAGAAGTAGGGATATTTTGGACTTTTCATGAGGGTAGATGTGTCCAACTAAATAATATATGAAGAATGTTTTTTTATGGGTGCCTTAATCAATTCTTTGGGTGCCTTTATCCACACACGGAGATGAGTCGATTCATGAGAAAGGGAAGAAAAGAGTCAAAGAGTGTTTTTCTTGGATATTATTAGGTCGTAAACAATTCTAAAAAATCTGATAACCTATCTCACTTTCTATGTAAAAGATCATATTACCTAAATTAGATTTTGGTCAGATTTAGAATATTAAACCCGAACAGATTCAGATCGCATCCAGATCTAGTACATATTACCTGAATCGAATAGATGATGGGTAATGAATGATGATGGCGGTGATGTAGGAGGATGTGGGGTACGAAAGGTGGTGAGCGTGATATACTTCATCAACTTTTAGGTTTGATGAAATGTTTAATCTCTAAATAACTCAAAACAAAATCGAAATCAATGAGAATTTGTGACAACTAAAAATAAAAGAGTTTCAATAATGATATATGACTAGGCTCTCCATTGAGGTAGTTGTTGGGCTTCTCATTAGCAGAAATTGTCCCAAGATTAACTTAACAAGATTCAGTTGAGATGTATGGGTTGTGAGCTGGAAGGCAATTTGCTTCTAGATTTGAATTTAAATTAGGCGTGTGGTCTCAGGGAACAACTGGAATGCAGAAGGTCAAGGAGCTCTGTGAGAAAAGTAGTTGTTTTGGTTAGAAGTAGTTAACTTTATAGGGGAACTTTTAGTGGTGGGCCAATATGAGTGTACACAGTTGACGATTAGATTGACTTGACTTGGCGGGTGATTTCATAATTGTCACTTAACACCTCTATGCGGGCGTGTAAGTGTCCCAGGGAATCACGTATCTTTGGATGCGGGTTGGTGAGGTTCTCCTTTCCAGATAAGTAGAGCCGCCCAGCCCACTGGTTCGCCTTAACCTAGTAGAATGATGACCTAGTAAGAAGAAAAGAATGGCTAGAATAAGAAAAGATGAAGTGTAGTATCAACTTCTTTATGAAAATTAATGTAAAATGAGTATTGGAATGTGATGATCTTACCCGCCTAGCTAGGGTCAATGAAAAGGAGGAATAAAACAGTATTGACCTACTTTATTCTCCCTTTTCACATGGAGAAACGTTCTCCCTAAGCTAGGACTAGGTGGGATATGTGTAAGTATACACTATGACATGCAACGTACACAAAATGAATATTCTTAACAAAAGTAAAGAAGAAGATGAGAATAGGAAGACGAGGCAGAAGGGATCCTCTTGATTGGAGTTAGAGGATGAAGCTCGCCCTTGAGAGGTAAGATTTTTGAAACAGAGCTCCTTCTAGACAGCACGCAGACTCCAAAGATGCCTCTACGAACAAGGCCACGAACTCCGGTGAAGTGAGCTCTTTTGCAGGAAGGAAAGGTTTCTTTTATGAGCATAAAGGGAAGAGAGGAGTTTGCAGCTGATGATTACCAGCTTGTGGATGATTGGAAAAGACCAAAAGCCTCTGTTTTTATAGTAAAAGGGAAGAGACAAGCCATTAATTCTCGAGTTAATGGTCTGGCAGGTCGGGCAGTAGCCACCCACCATCCAATTTGGAATAGCCCTGACATTGCGCGCAGGCCAGACCAAAAAACTTGTAATTGCAGGGGGCGAGCGGTAGCTCGCAGCTGTCTGAGATTAAATGCATGTGAGTTTCACCCAGTGCTATTAGTTTTGCTCATCAATGGGGGTGCAGACGGTAGGAAAACACCGTACGTGGTTAAATGTTGAGATTTTCGCACGTTTTGACGGTTATGTTTTGGGAGTAAGGAAGGTGGACGGTTTCTGCCTATTGTCCGCTATTCATCTATTTGTTTCATATTGTAATGCAAAAATGAGACCTCAGACTGTATGAGACTATCATCCGAGTTTTCATGTGAGTTCCTTTATTCAGGGGAGAGAAGGAAATCTTTACGGGGAAATTGGGGTGTCTACAATGCCCCTCGATGTGTGCGCAAAGCGCACTTCGTCGAGGGTCCCTAGACACCCTCAAACAATCAAGAAGACCCTTTCAGTTTCTCCCTTTTATAAATTTATTGTCTGTTTTCAGGGGTCTTGATCAGTTTTTGTGCTGGCCTCGAGTGGTGGCAAGTTAGCCTCGGAGGGCAAAGAGGAGTTTAGCCTTATATAATAGTTGTTTCTTCTTTTACATTTACCATAACAAGAATTTCTCTTCCCCTTTCTTTATGTTTATGTTTTTCCAATGGCGCCTTGTTATATTTCTAATACTTCATTCACCATGTCATGTAAATGACGTGTGGTGTGCATCCGTCTCGAGGAAGGGTAAGTGTTTTTTACTTTGTTTTGGCTTCCAAAGTTTTATTTTTTCTTATTCCTTCGTTTTGCAGCAACCTGGTGATATTGTGGGGAATACGTATTACAACTTCCCTGAGACAGTCTGTGACGCCCCGATCCCGCGGATACGGAGACGTCACTACGACGTATATACGCAGGTCAAAAATGCCCTCACGTATATACGCTAAGCATCAGTACAGGCACGAATCAGAGTGCGGAAGCACAATGGTAATATACATTCCAACAGAAAAATACAAGTACATAGTTATCACAGAGAATATTACAGGAATATTACATCACCGGAAAATACAAAAGTACAATACACGAAGAGATATATAAAGGCTGAGGGGTGCTCACGAACAGCAAGAGGGGCCTCGAGAGCCAATCAGGAGAAGAACTGGGAGGAAGAGTTATGACGATGTCCAAACTTCTGTTGCGCCCTGATTACCACGGAAGGATCCGCTGCGCACTCTGATCAGCTATGGCAAGGCCACCATGGTCTAGGCTCTAGAATCTGGACATGAGAATTCAGGGTTGTCAGATGCAACCCCGTGAGTACATATAATAAAGCCAAATGGCGTGCATAACAGGCACACGTGTACATGATCAAGTGATGTGATCCAGGCATGCAGGTACAAGCAATAACATATAACATAAGGGAAATTAAAGGAACGACAGTAAATCAAGTATATCGATGAATCTGAAATGAAAAACATGCAGAGAAGGCAGTATGAAGAGCATAGGTACATATAAACATGCGGTAAATAAATTAAACATGCGATAAATACAAGTATGGACAAAACTAGTTGTACAAGCTCAGATTCTGGATTCACGAGATTGATACGTCAAGGGGATAATCCAAACAAGGAAACCCTTATCTATATACCACCTATCCCGTGTCGCCATCATCCAAGTCCGTACAACTTGAGTTGCCCTCAGAGTAACAGAACTAAAGTGTATCTGGAGTAATCATCATATGTCATAAAGTAGGGTGTCAACTCAGGGCATAACACTAACTGGAGAGTATAAAATTGTTGCATTTTAAGTTATTCAATAATAATAATCAGCACCTTTTGATATTTAATCGTCTCCCTACCAGCGCCTCACATCACTGATAGTCCATACTAGAGCTCACACTCTATAAAACTCACTCGGGTCTGATATGCGAGTACCAGGACCCGAACAAAGGAGAGACCAAATATCACACGTTCCTAATATTATTACTGTTTGGGTGTTACATTCTTATGTTATTCTTGTCCCTTTCCCACCGACATTCCACAACACTGACAGTTCACACTGGAGCCCGCACTTTCAGTAGAACTCATCCGAACTCTGATATGCAGGTACCATTATTCGAATAGGGGAGAGACTAAATAACATATGCTCATGGCGTTATTATTGTACAGGTATGTGTGGGTGTTAATATGCACTGAGGATGCTTATCACGCTAACACCATGCGACACAGGTAAGAGGGAAGAAGTAACCCTACAGATTCAAGAGGTGGCCCCCACCACGTGTGTGGTGTGGCATTTTGCTCCATGTGACACTTTGCTCTGAGGGTTAATTCAGGAGGTAGCCCCACAGATTCAAGAGGTGGCCCCCCACGTGTGTGGTGTGGCACTTTGAACTATGTGACATTTTGCTCTGTGTGGAGAATGGATTCTAGAGGTGGCCCCCACGGATTCAAGAGGTGGCCCCCACCACGTGCGTGGTGTGGCACTTTGCTCCGTGTGGCACTTAATTCCGTTCAGAATCCGTCGGATGCTAGCATGATTGTGGGATACATCCTCATCATCCCAACACCAAGCATGCTCTGCGGGACGCCGGTCTGACTGTGCTATTAACAAGAGTAACAGTGCAGGGGACAGGAGTACAGGGGATACAGGAGTTAAGGAGTACAGGGGTTCAGGAGTACAGGAGCACCAAATATCTGGTAGCAGTATAATAATCATGTCAAAGTCCTCGTAAAAGTGATAATCATAAATATGCCATGTAATACAAGTGTCAGGTGTAATAATATCTAGTAAGGGGTCACAATATCAGGTCAAGTGATGACATGTCAAGTACCAGTGTCAGATATCAAGTGTCAGGTATCAGGTGTCAAGTATTACATGTCAAGTACTGGTGTCAGATATCAAGTGTCAAGTATAGCATGGCAAGTACCGGTGTCAGATATCAAGTGTCAAGTATAGCATGGCAAGTACTGGTGTCAGATATCAAGTGTCAAGTATAGCATGTCAAGTACCGGTGTCTGATATCAAGTGTCAACTGTAGTATGGCAAGTACCGGTATCATATATCAAGTGTCAAGTATAGCATGGCAAGTACCGGTGTCATATATCAAGTGTCAAGTATAGCATGGCAAGTGCTGGTGTCAGATATCATGTGTCAAATATCAGGTAATCATTTGGTCACATAACATGGTACAAGAGAATAGTATAAATAAACATTTCAAACTCTTTACGACAATATTATAACAATAATAATTTAGTCTATTAATTAGCCATACGAAGTCGGGTGAAGCGGGAGGAGCAGATCTAGGCATACCCAGTATAATACCGATCTAATGAGTTATACTAACATTCAACAAGTATAAAAAGCAAGATAATAATTATTAGGCATGCAAGTACCGGTGTCATATATCAAGTGTCAAATATAGCATGACAAGTACTGGTGTCAGATATCATGTGTCAAATATCAGGTAATCATCTGGTCACGTAACATGGTACAGGAGAACAGTATAAATAAACATTTCAAACTCTTCACAACCATATTTATAACAATAATAATTTAGTCTATTAATTGCCATGCGAAGCCGGGTGAAGCGGGAGCAGATCTAGGCATACCCAGTATAATACCGATCTAATGAGTTATACTAACAATCAACAAGTATTAAAAAGCAAGATAATAATTATTAGGCATGTAACGCTGGTAATAAAGCATGAAACAACAAAAGAGATGTACTCGCTTAACACTGGAACGAAATACCGAGAAAAATCCGGGAAGTCCGCTAATACGTGCGAGCATGCTACTAGCCCATATATTAATATATATATATATATATATATATATATATATATATATATATATATATATATTATATATATTATATAAATATTAGAGAGAGAATGAGAGAGGAGAGAGAGGAGAGAGAGTTTTTGTTAGAGAGAGAGAAAGAGGGTAATTGTTGGATTTGTTTAAAAAGGGAAAAAATAAGAAAATAGAGAGGATGGTATATGGAAAATATGGAGATGTAATTTGAAAATGAGGGGATGGGTAAAAGTGAAAAGGAGGAAAAAGGAAAGAATAAAAGAAATAAAGAAAGAAGGAAGGAAGAAAGAAAAGAAGAAAGAAGGAAAAAGAAAGGAGGGGGAGGATGGCGGCCGGCGGCCGGCGGCGCCGTCTGGGAAAGGCGCACTCACGTGGCCTAGGACCCGGGGGAGGGAGGTGGTGGAGTTGGTGTTTTTGATGTTGTGGTTGGTGTTTGTTGTTGAAGGAGGTGGAGTTGGTGGTGGTTGGTGGTTGTGATGGTTGTTGGTGGTTGTGGTGGTTGTTGGGGAGTTGGAGGAGGTGGTGATTGGGGGGTTGGAAGTGGGGGAGGAGGTGGTGATGGTGGTGAATTTTGGAGAAGGAGAGGAAGTGGTGGGAATGAGTTTGGCTGAAATTGAAGATAGTGGGTTGTTTGTTGAAGATGAAGGAGGTGGAGGGAGGAGAGGGGGTGTGGGGGAGGTGGTGGTCGGCGGCTAGGGGGCGGCAGCGGCGACAGTGATGGTGGAGGTGACGGTGGTGATGTAGGGGTGTTGGTTGAAAGAGTTGGAGTTGAAAATGAAAATGGAGAGGATAAGGAAGGAGAAAGGGGGGTTTAATGGAGAGGAGGAAAGGGAAACGATAGAAGGGGTTGGGGGGTAATGGAGTGGGTATGGGGGGAGATAGGCAGCAGCAGCAGCCCATCATGCTCCTGCTCCTGCTGCGGCTGTGGCAGGGGAGCAGGGTATGGAGGAGGAGTAAGGGGAAGAAAAGAAAAGAAGAATAAGAAAGAAAAATAAGGGAAAGGAAAAAATAAGGAAAAAAGAAAAGAAAATAATAAATAATTTTATTATTAAATAATTAATTTTGTAGAATATCCTAGGAGTATAAAGTAGAGGAGTGGAGAAGAAAAAGGCAAGAAAAGCACTGTAAATAATATTATTATTTAATAGGGCAAAAATTTGACTATTCAGAAACCTTCCGAAAAATTCTCAAAAATAGAAAATATTATTTTAAGATGCCTAATAAAATCAAGTTTGAGAAATTCAATTTAGTTTTCAAATTAAAAATCCTAAAATCTTCTGGCGATACCGGCCGACACGAGAATTAGTCAAATTTTGATAAATTTAGAAAAATCTCAAAAAATGTATTTAGATAGAAAATAAAATTATAAGAAGTAATGTAAAAGCCGTTTCTGAAAATTCAATCCCATTTAAAACTATAAATCCAGAAATCAGCCAGCGATGTCGACCGACACCGGTTTTGGAGATTTTGCAAAATAATTTTGGAAAATTTTAGAAAATCATGAAAAATATAAAATATTGGAAAATAGTGTTTGAAACTGAAATCGGTCAATCGGACTAAAAAAAGGTCAAATCGGGCGGTATGCTAGTATCGGGTTCCCGGTCCAGGTCAGGGCTGACTCTAAGACTGAGAATCCAGATCCGATACCAAATAATATAAGTAATCACAACTCAAAAACAAATACTGGAAGAAAATTGAAATAATACGGTCAAAAAAAGTCAGGACACATATCTGGGTACATATCTCGGAACGATGTGCTACGATCTACCCACCTAACAAAAATTTCGTCCTTGAAATTTCTATAAGGAGGGGGATGAACATGGAAGAGATTACAGTCAATGATAATAGTATGATAAAATGAAAAGAAGAAGGAAGATTACCAACTCAGGACACAAAAGGTTGGGGATAGCGGTCACATTTACATCTTCAGAGCTCCTGATCTGGGTACTGAGCTCCTTGCTGCTGGGGAGGGAATGGAGCTCTTCTGCTAACGGGCTCGGGGTTCCTTCCAGGCGGTGGTGCTGGAAGTACTAACCGAACTGGTATGGCGCTCCTTACCTTCTTAAACGGACACTCAACCATCAAAAGTTCCTTGGATCCGCATTTAAAACAAGATCCACTTGCTATTCGGTAGTTTCGCTGTAAATGTCTAGGCCTCCGGCAGTACCCGCATACTATGGTTAGCGGGGCACCAATGAGTTTGACTGAGTCTTCTCTGTCCATCTGTTGGAATGTCTACTTTGCTGACTCAATCTGTTTCTGACTCCTACTCTTCTTCTCCAGGCACCGTTCTACTTCACGGGTAATAGAGAGAATCTAAGAGTACGTCTAAACTGCTGAGGAATAAGAAACAACTGGATATCCATTTTCAGTCCCTGTTGAAATCTGCTGGCCCGCTTTTCTTCATCGCTCACCATGTAGGGTGCAAATCGACTGAGTCTCAGAAATTCAGCAGCGTGCTCATCCACAGATCGGTTCAACTGCTACAACATGATGAACTGCTCTTCCATCTCTTTCTGAGCCGTTGCGGAAAGAACCTCTCATAGAAACCCTTCGAAAACTGATCCCAAGTAATAGGTTTCTCCAATCTCGCTTCTTCCGCCAACCACCAGGTTCTGGCCATATCTTTCAGTTGTATCTTGGCCACTTCCACCTGATTCTCATTCGGGATTCGAGCTGCCTTCATAAGATCTGATCTATCCATCATCCATTGCTCTGCATCCAATGGCCTTTCGATACCAGAAAACACGGTAGGTTGCAGCCTCCTGAAATCGGACACATTCCCTGGTCTCTGTTCACGGGGCGCCGTCAACAATCCTTGGTGTAAGATCTCCGTCTGCCTTTGTTGGCTTTCCATCATACTCTGTAAAAATCTTGTCATACCATCATTTCCTTCACTGAGGTTACCTTGGGAAGAGCCAGATCTATACACTATTCCCTCATCTTTTCATGTCTGAGTTGGTTCAAAGGGTGATGGAAACTGAAATATGAAAAGATGAAAGGATTTCAGGACCCAAGAGAAGGATTATCAAGAAGGGAATAGAAAACTCTCTACTTGTAGTTTGAAAAGTATAACCAAGACTCATGCGCTCCAATTGCAAATTAGTATCACATTAATCTGCCGATTGGTTGTACTGAGGATGTGAGAGCCTAGGTTCTGATACAACCATGACAACCCGATCCCGAGGATACGGAGACATCACTGCGACGTATATACACAGGTTAGAAATGCCCTCATGTATATACGCTAAGCATCAGTACATGCACGAATCAGAGTGCGGAAGCACAATGGTAATATACATTCCAACAGAAAAATACAAGTAAGTAGTCATCACAGAGAATATTACAGGAATATTACATCACCGAAAAATACAAAAGTACAATACACGAAGAAATATATAAAGGCTGAGGGGTGCTCACAAGCAGCAAGAGGGGCCTCGAGAGCCAATCAGGAGAAGAACTGGGAGGAAGAGCTACGACGATGTCCAAGCTTCTGCTGCGCCCTGATCGCCATGGAAGGATCCGCTGCGCACTCTGATCAGCTACAGTAAGGCCACCACGACCCAGGCTCTAGAATCTGGACAGGAGAATCTAGGGTTGTCAGATGCAACCCGCGAGTACATATAATAAAGCCAAATGGTGTGCATAACAGGCACACGTATACATGATCAAGTGATGTGGTCCAGGCATGCAGGTACAAGCAATAACATGTAACATAAGAGAAATTAAAGGAACGACAGTAAATCATGTATATCGATGAATCTGAAACGAAAAACATGCATAGAAGGCAGTATGAAGAGCATAGGTACATATAAACATGCGGTAAATAAATTAAACATGCGATAAATACAAGTATGGACAAAACTAGTTGTATAAGCTCAGATTCTAGATTCAGAAGATTGATACGTCAAGAGGATAATCCAAACAAGGAAACCCTTATCTATATACCACATATCCCCTGTCACCATCATCTGATTCCGTACAACTTGAGTTGCCCTCAGAGTAACAGAACTAAAGTATGTCTGGAGTAATCATCATATGTCATAAAGTAGGGTGTCAATTCAGGGCATAACACTATAACTGGAGATATAAAGGTGTTGCATTTTAAGTTATTCAATAATAATAATCAGTACCGTTTGATATTTTAATCGCCTCCCTACCAGCGCCTCACATCACTGATAGTCCATACCAGAGCTCGCACTCTGTAGAACTCACTCGGGTCTGATATGTGAGTACCAGGACCCGAACAAAGGAGAGACCAAATATCACACGTTCCTAATATTATTACTGTTTGGATGTTACATTCTTATGTTATTCTTGTCCCTTTCCCATCGGCGTCCCACAACACCGACAGTTCATACTGGAGCCCGCACTTCCAGTAGAACTCATCCGAACTCCGATATGCAGGTACCATTATCGAAAAGGTGAGAGACGAAATAACATATGCTCATGGCGTTATTATTGTACAGGTATATGTGGGTGTTAATATGCACTGAGGATGTTTATCACGCTAACACCAGGCGGCACAGGCATGAGGAAGGAAGTAGCCCTACAGATTCAAGAGATGCCCCCCACAGATTCAAGAGGTGACCCCCACTACGAATGTGGTGTTGCACTTTGCTCCATGTGGCACTTCTCTGAGGGTTGATTCAGGAGGTAGCCCACAGATTCAAGAGGTGACCCCCACAGATTCAAGAGGTGGCCCCCACCACGTGGGTGGTGTGTTGGCCCAGAGGCCATTCACTCTAGTTTTGATGATGATTAACTCATGTAGTTATTGTTACTAATAATCTTGTGATATTTAGTTTCAGATGTTTGATCAAGATATTAGTAGGTGATTAGCTTCAACAAAGGTATTTTGGAGCTTTCACATGATGATTCAAGAGCTCGAGCGTCAAGATCACATCTACCACTCGGTTGGAGTCAAGCTCGTTTGGATCGTGTTTGGATCGTTTTTGGATTGAGTCGACTTGAAGACGGAGCTCTACAAGAAGACCTCGTTTGTTTAGTTTAAGATTGTATTTAGATCATTGTAAAGATTAGAATGTGTTGATATGCTCAAGTTCACACACACACAAGTTTTCAGTTTTTAAGTTTATTGGTTTTTGGCTTTTCGGTTTAACCGATCATGATTTTCATGAATAGATAGAATCAAAACAAGTTTCATGGTTTAATGTATATTAGATTTGATCTATATACATCTATGCTCCATATACTTAGAAAAACTTATTTTGAAAAGCTTATTCATGTGTTATGAGTTTTGTATTAAATAAAACTTATTTTTGTATTTAAGGTCAAAAACATAGATATAAATCTTTATATGTATATTGAATTTTATCCATATACAATATACTTAAAAGTTGTTTCAAATCATGTTTTTGTATTTATATGAGTTTTTGGAGAAAACGGTTTTTCATTTCAAAAATTCAATTTTAGAAAATACGGATTTTGGTTTAAGGCAAAATTTCAAGAACACAAAAATGGTTCAAATTGTTTATAATATGTGTTAAATTTTACTCACACATATTTGTATTTCAAAGATCTAATATGAAGTTATTTTTGTGGAATTTATGTGATTTTATGGGATTTAATCAAAGATAAAAACCCATGTTTTTAATCCCTATTGTGTTGGACTTGGCTGTCTGCCGGTCGACCGGACCGGTCGACTGAGGCAGAAGTCAGTCGACCGGTCCGGTCGACCGACGTGCACAGACGTATGCAGCCTAGGCTGGGGGCCGGTCGACCGGTCGGTCTACCGCCAGAGAGCTTCTGCTCTCTGAAAATGGCCCCGATCGACTGCCCGGTCGACCGTCAGAGAGCTCTGCTCTCTGTTTCCAGTTTCTGGTCGACCGACCGGTCTGAAAAACACCTAGAGGGGGGTGAATAGGTGTAATTGCTAATCTAATGTTTCTTTTTAAAACTAAGTATGATGAATGATGCAACGATCTTTCAAAACAAGACTAAGAGCCGAATACCCCGTGAGAGGTTCTGAACTCCTTCCTCCCAATTCCCTTGAATGGGTTAGAGGTGCGCAATGCAACCTTGTTGTATGAGATATGATCGATCAAGGCAAAGTATGATGGATGAATAGTGAGATGCACACAATATATCACAAGTATTACAAGCTTGAAGTAATAGCTCAAAGAAAGAAACAAGATCACAAGTAAGTAATTGAAAGCAATATAGTGCAAGAGAAATTTAAAACAAGAATTGACACAAAGGCAATCGCAAACACAAGATGTTTGTTTCGAGGTTCGAGCCACCGCTCTACTCCCCGCCTTCACCTCCGTGAAGGGTTTCCACTATCCACCGAGGACGATTACAATGGCCTACCGAAGACCCGAGCACCGAGCTCCACAACTTACAAAACCTCTACCGAAGAGGTGTCTCCACAAGATGAAGAAGATCACAAGTCACCAAAGTGATCACAACTTTATCACTTAAACTCTTTTACAATGTCTCACTCTTTTACAATTTCCTTATAGAATGAGTAAAGGAATTTTGGCTCTATGGAGTGTAGTGAGAAAAACTCAGTTGTGAATTGATATTAGCTAACAATCACAACTGAAAACTAGCTCAAGAAAGTATTGGAAATGAAGAGCTTAAAACACTTTTCTTCTCTTTTGAAAAACTTAAGGCTTTTTCTTGGTGTATAGTAAGAGAGTCTTCTCCTCTATTTATAGGGAGAGAAATGGGTTTAAAACATTTTATTTAGACCTTATTTGTTCTGAAAACAAACTAGAAAACCCTGTAAAAGTCTGCCAAAAGCAGATCAAAAAACAGATTTCAGAATAGCACAAAAGAGGAAAGAGCCGTTGGGCAGCAGCAGGCTTGGCGGTCGACCGGGCCGGTCGACCGCCAGCTCAGCTGGCAAAGAGCCGTTGGCTCTGGTCGACCGGTCGGGTCGACCGCCACAAAAGACAGCACAGCTCTCTTCTTGCGGTCGACCGGACCGGTCGACCCAGAAAAACCGAGAGCAAGTGCATTCAGTCGGTCGACCGGGCGGTCGACCGACAGACGTGCACAAACGTGCACGTCCTGGCACTGGCGCCGGTCGACCGGGCCGGTCGGCCGGTCAGCCTGAAACAGGAAAAATCAGCAGGATTTGAACTTGGAAAATTTTGTGAAATAGTTTTGGGTTTTAAAAACAAACTTAAGTAGCATGCTAGTAGGAGTATATATACATGATCTAAACATGATATCCATTTTGTAAAACTTAGGGTCATGTAAATATACACTAGGCATGAAACCAAATTTAAATATGAAAACTTAAATACAAGACACAAATTTTAACAAAACCAAATTTTGTGTGTGTGTATCCTAGAGCCAATATCCAAAACTCAAACTTTAACATTCTAATTCTTACATTGATTCTAAAGACTTCAAGTGCTTCAAGGAGGGCTTTTCACCATATGATCTTCAAAGCTTGATTCTTGAGCCCAATTTGAGTTGACTTGAGTCCAAAACACTTGCTTTTAGGGTGTAAACCTTTTAGTAGAGTTAGAACCCTGAAACACACTTAAACAATAAATAATATTAGTACAAATAACTAATATGTTTTGTAATCATCAAAACACATAAACATGGGTGATTGTAACCTTGGGCCAACAATCTCCCCCTTTTTGATGATGACAAAACATATAAGTTATTTAAACAAAAATAGAAGAAGAGAGTTGGAAAACTCCCCCTCAAATAATGCTATGTATAAAAATGACTATGGAAACACAATACATAAAGCATTTAAAACACAATAGTTTTGTCAAAAACTTAAATAAACAAAATTCCTTTTTCTCCATAATATAAAACTCAAATAATATCAAACTTAAACTTATTCTCCCCCTTTTTGTCATACATCAAAAGGGTTAAACAAAACAATTGAAAATTTATTTTTAAGAATCCATAATGCAAACATTCAACTCACCACAAATAAACGAAAATCTAGCATAGTCTAATGGTTTAGTAAAAATATCGGCAAGTTGAAAATCGGTAGAAACATAGTCAATATCAATATCACCTTTCTCATAATGATCTCTAAGAAAGTGATACCTAATGTCAATGTGTTTGGTTTTACTATGTTGATTTGCATTCTTTGTCATGTGAATAGTACTAGTATTATCACAAAATATTTTAACATGATCAAAGTGTAAATCATAGTCGAGGAGAGTATGTTTCATCCAAAGAACTTGTGCATAACAAGCTTCAGCTGCAACATACTCCGCCTCGGCGGTTGAAAGGGCTACCGAATTTTGCTTTTTGGAAGACCAAGATACAAGACAATTACCTAGGAATTGACATGTTCACTTGTGCTCTTCCTATCTACCCTACAACCCGCATAGTCGGCATCCGAAAAACTAGTCATAGAAAATTGGCCGGTTTTCGGATACCACAAACCCATTTCAATAGTGCCCTTAAGGTATCTAATTATGCGTTTAACCGCAATTATGTGAGACTCTTTAGGACAAGATTGAAAACGTGCACAAAGACAAACGGAAAACATGATATCCGGCCTACTAGCCGTCAAATAAAGCAAGCTACCTATCATGCTACGATATAATTTAATGTCTACACTTTTACCTTGTTCATCCTTATCAAGCTTTGTAGTTGTTGCCATGGGAGTTTTGCTTACTTTAGATCCTTCAAGCCCGAACCTCTTGATTAGTTCCTTTGTGTACTTGGCTTGATTGATGAAGATCCCATCCTTCTTTGCTTGATTTGGAGTCCAAGGAAATAGTTGAGCTCCCCCATCATAGACATTTCGAATTCATCCTTCATGCATGACTCAAAAGCTTGGCAAAGAGATTCATTAGTAGAACCAAAAATAATATCATCTACATAAATTTGTACAATAAGTATATCCTTTTTTACATGTTTTGTAAACAAGGTTGTATCAATTTTACCTTTCTTAAAACCATTTGAAATCAAAAATGAAGAAAGTCTTTCATACCAAGCCCTAGGGGCTTGTTTTAAACCATAAAGAGCTTTATCTAATTTAAAAACAAAATCCGGATGTGTAGGATCAACAAACCGGGGGGTTGTTCAACATACACCTCCTCATCAATAAAACCATTTAGAAAAGCACTTTAACATCCATTTGAAACAATTTGAAATCTTTATATGAGGCAAATGCTAGTGTCATCCGTATGGCTTCAAGCCGTGCTACGGGTGCAAAGGTTTCTTCAAAATCGATTCCTTCGATTTGAGTGTAACCTTGGGCAACTAACCTAACTTTTTCCTAACAACGTACCCGATTCATCCAACTTGTTTTTAAAGATCCACTTAGTACCAATTGTTGGTCTATCGTGGGGCCTAGGAACAAGGTGCTAAACTTGGTTGCGCTCAAATTGATTGAGTTCCTCTTGCATAGCTAGCAACCAATATGAATCGGTCTCAGCTTCGAGGACGTTTTTGGGTTCAACATGAGAAATGAATGCATAATGTCCACAATAGTCATGAAGTTTAGAGCGAGTGGTTACCCCTTTTGATACTTCACCTATGACGAGGTCCTTGGGATGATGTGGATTGTATCTCCAATCCTTTGGAAGTTGTTGAGTGGGCTCTTCTCCATTTGTTTGATCTTCATTTCCTTGAGCCTCTTGTATTTTAGCTTCACTTCCTTCATCATCCTTGGCTTGTCTCCATAGTAGGTGTATCCTCCAAGGTCACTTTCTCCAAGCCTTCATCCAAAGCATTTATTTCTACAACATTCTTAACAAACAAGTTAGATTCCTCAAACTTAACATGTATAGATTCCTCAATAGTCAATGATGACCTATTGAAGACTCTATAAGCCTTACTAGTACTAGAATAACCCACAAATATAGCCTCATAAGATTTAGGATCAAATTTTCCTAAATTATCTTTTGTATTTAGAACAAAACATTTGCATCCAAAAACTTTGAAATATGAAACATTTGGTTTCCTAGAAAAGTACATTTCAAAAGAGGTTTTTGTAGTATTTTTACACAAGAAAAACACGATTTGATATATAGCATGATGTATTAACGGCCTCGGCCCACAAATATTGTGGTAGACTATATTCACTAAGCATTGTCCTAGCCATCTCTTGCAAAGTTCTATTTTTCCGTTCAACTACTCCATTTTGTTGTGGAGTTCTAGGACAAGATAGTTCATGCTTTATTCCATGTTCTTCACAAAAAGTGGTAAAGGTTGGTTAATGAATTCACCTCCTCTATCACTTCTTATTCTTAAAATCGAAACATCTTTTTCTTTTTAACTCTTTTCTTAAAAGTTTGGAAATACGAAAATGCTTGATTTTGTGTCAAGAAAGAAAACCCAAGTAAAACGTGAAAAATCATCAACTAAAACAAATGCAAATCTATTCCCACTTAGACTTTTGGTTTGTGTAGGGCCAAATAGAT